>QGMG01000315.1:0-35280 GCA_007825325.1 Lachnellula cervina | reverse complement strand
CACAAACAGCGTCCCCTCAATATCCGTCTTGTTCCACGACATGCCAGCATACGTATATATCTGCGCCGACGGCGCGATCGACAGGATCGCTGTTATGGACGGGTGGTGGCGGCGCAGCACCGACAGGTTCAGCTCGGTGTTTGTGCGCGTGGTGAGCGGTGCGGGCGGTGGGACGTAGACGTCGGATTCGTAGTCGGAGGGTTGGATGGCGGGTTGTTGGGTTTGGGCTTGGGCTTGGGTTTGGGCTTGAGAGGCCGGTTGGGGTTGGGCTTGGGCTTGAGAGGCTGCTTGGGGTTGGGCTTGTGATGCGCCTTGTTGGTGGCGTTGACGCGTTTGTCGGGGCGTCATGATGGGTGTTGTGGTGTGGTGGGTGTTGTGGGGTTGGGGTTGGGCTGGTTGCGGAGATGTTCTTTGTGCTGTGTGTACTGTACAGTGCTGTATTTGTGGATGGTTCTGCAGGAGCGTTGGTGATTATGTTTGAGTCAAGCGCTTGAGGGCTGGCTCCGTGTTGTGGCAAATACGGGTATGGAGGGATGGAGAGGTGAATGCTTCGTTTGCGATGTGAAAGTGGTGAAGTGGAATCGGTATTGCAGTTTGTTGTTTGAGAAAGCCTAGCCTGGCCTGGATGATGCTCCAGATGAACGGATATGGATTTTCCGAATGAAGGCAAGCTCAGCCAAGGGATCAGCCTTCCGCCTCCCCGCTGTTCCATCTACAATTAACAGGCTAATCAATTGAAAGGTCAATAGCAAGTGCGATTAGGAAGATTTACGTCTATACTTTTACTAACGGTATATTATTCTCTATTTTTACAAATCCTAGGCTTCAATAGAGGGCCCAGCTTTATCGATCTCTCCAATAAGATCACCAGAAACCTTCAGATTCTCTGCTCCACTCAACGCCTTTGCGACCATGGTCTCGCTACGTTCTCTTACAATGCGTCTCAAAGCACCAACCAGGAAGCCAGAGACCAGTTCCACAGACCAGGTATCAGGAATAAGGCTTAGGACATATCCAACATCAAGCCACCCACCGAATCGCTCCAATAAACTACTTGTCTGTTCCACCCGATTACTAACATCCTCAATACGTAGGAACTCCGACAGCAAGTACCCGAACAGTTTTGCTTGTTGTTCTCGTGTCGGCAAGCTCTCCCGAGCGACAGTTCCAGATACAGGATGATAGATACTCGAGCCGCCTAGAAGGCAATAGCTAATCGCAGTATCATAGTCCCCTAGCCCATGTGTCAAGAGCCTGAGAGCTTCCTCGTGATGAGATTGACGGCCGTCGAGTATAATTACTTCTGGTACAAGCTCTTCGGTATAGGCAGCTATCCTTTCCAGAATCGCTGCAACGTCGTAATTTGATGCTGAGCCCTGACTTCCACCCAGAAGCTGAAGGAGACGAAGACGACTATGCCACCATTCCTCATCAACCGTATTATCGGTGATAAATTGACGGTATGTTGGTTTGGGAGGTCGTAATGCTCGATAGGATTCATACGTTCCGATCAATATTGCTCGGGCTTCCTTGGATTCCCGTAGCTTGCTAGTGACAATGTCTAAATAGTATGCGATGAGCTCATTGATATACTCGGCGTGATTCTTGCTGAAGACCAAGTACTCCAGATAATCCTTGACTGCTCCAGGGGCGCCCTCTCGCAATATCTCAACAACTTGAATAGGTTCAAACTTGACTAGACTGCGATCTTCAGCAAAGACCTGTACTCCGAGTTTTGGGTTTCGGCCCGCCAGCCAAACACCATATTCTTGAACGAGCCCTGCATTGCGAATCCTGGACAGGTGTTCTCGTATCCTTTGCTCGCCGTCACGGAATTCACCTCCTTCATCCACGTCTCCTTCCACAATGCGGCGCCAGGTTCCCAGTACCTCACCGGTCATTTTGCGGCTTTGGTATAGGCGACTTAGAACGTAGAGGCGATTATGGGATTCCAGAAGGGAAATCGCTCTTTCGAAACAATCAACGCCGTGATCGACCAGTTCATATAGTTCTGATCTGATGGATTTGCCCTTGACTGGCCCTCGGGGTGAGGCCTTGTCGAGTTGAAGAAGCACGACAAGCAGAGCTGCGTCAACACTTCGGAACACTTCGTTCTCATTTGCAATACTCCCAAAGCCCTTTTTCTTTCGCCAAGCGGCGAGAAATCTCCGCAGATATTGCAGAATATAATCCGATGGAGCGCCAACTTTGGTAGAACTGGTATTGTCAGATAAGAGGCGCGCTACGAAATCATCGGCAATTGCTTTGACGCCGCCGTGAATCCATATACCAGTCCCTCCCTCGACGATTTCGTTTCGTAAATATGGTATAATCGATAGAATCACGCGAGGATCAAGACCGCCTTCAAGCAGTGCTTCTTCTGATGTGTGATGTTCGTTCTGCGAGTACGCTGTATTGACGCCACTCAGGATGCTCATAAATATCAACAGGCCAGCTCGCTGCCTGACATATCCCAAACTTAAAAATTCAGTCTCGGTCTTAGCTTCTCGTCCCCTCAAAGAATTGATCAGCTCGACAACTTTCTGCCTGTCAAGTGATCTGTATATGGGCTCATTCTGGCCTTCTTCGCTCGTTAAAAGCGAAAGAGCAGCATCCAAGCGAAGAGCCAAGGGATTTCGGACTGCCCACCATATATTCTTTCCAGACCAGGCGACAAGGCGAGTACGCGTGTGGCCGAGCCTCTCAGCAAATTGCTGCTCTTCTGCGTTTCGCTGAGCCTCCCACGCTTTGGGCAGGGATTCACCACTCTCAAAAAGTTCCCTTTCACCTGATACTCTTTCGAGGGATGTCGCCGTCCTGGAATCAACGCTATGTAAGGAGAGGGTAGATCCACCCGTGGATCTAATCGTAAAGGGGTGGAAGCGCTTCAACCGAAGAGCTACAACGACTTCATCAAAGTAGACATCGCCTACATCTATCATAGACCGAAGCCCAATTCGCGACATTTTCATATTGTCTTTTCCGTCTGCTAACTGGGGCGCTTCTAACCAGGATTTTTCGGTCCCTCCTTCTCCAGGATTCACATCCCAACGTTGGATTTCGAGACCATGCCGAGTCTCGCCCTGGAACTGGCGCGCCATCGAAGCAAGCACGAACCCTTCTTCTTCATCGTTCATCGTAATAGGGGTTGGGTCAACGCCCACGCCTCGACCATCTACCACGATACTTTCTGGATAAACATCGAATTCTATCGTGGGTCGCGTAATGTCACCTTCTAGATTCACGAACATCCCCACCCCCAAATCTTGCGGTCCTGTGCCAGTTACCAAGAGAAACTCCTGTGGAGTTGGTGATGCTATGTGTGGTTTAAGGTATACAGGTGGGAGGGCAGGTGATGGGGGAACTGTTGAAGCCGCTTCATTTGGCGGTGGAGGAAGGGGTTTGTTGGCACTAGGACTCATATCACGAGCAGGGTGTCTAAGCGGACTTGCGGCTGGTGCTGGTGAAGACTCCCTCAAGAGACCCTCTGGCGTGTCTCGTCCGGAACGTTCCCCCGTGCGCCCCTGTTGACTAAGCCTACGAGACGTACTACTCATGAATGCCCCGAGACTTGTGCTTCGTCCGTGTCCACGATCATCTGTAGCTCCAGGACCAGCTTGGGCTGAAGATGTGCTTCGTGAGATACCACCACTAGCACCACCAGAGATATCCTCCACTTGGCCCCCTATGCTGCTAGATTGCGAGTCATCTAATGAGGAAATGGGAAAGAGGGGTATTTTGAGTAACCGATCGACATCGAGAAGGGCATAGGACCGAGCATTTGCCACACAAGCAAAGGACTCTCGGCGAACGGAGATGGTGCTTCCTGAGAAATCAATTACCTATAGTTATTAGCTTTATGCACCAACAAATATAATGGGGAAACATACTCTGACGGGACGAGCATCATCTTCTCCAATCCTAATAACTCTCATTTTCTTATTCAAAGAGACCAGTACAATAACTGGCCCCTTTTGATCTTGCCCCCGACCAGCCAGGTCTGAATTCAGATCTACCCCTCCAATCCAGTTACATGGTCGGATCTGCTTTGTGCTAAAGACGGGACTGAGCTCTGGGAGCGAGTAGAATGTCACCGTCCAATTGCATAGGATACAAGCTTTGTTCACGGTTGGAAGAAGTAGAATTTGCTGGACCCCGGGCCGTGCTGGGGACGGTGGTTCATGGTAAGCCGGCAGCAGCCTGGACGCAAGAATATAGGAAGGCTTTCCGGATGCATCTTGAGGATCTGGAGGTATTTGTACGAAATGAAGGAGTTCGGAGGCAGATGTTCCAACATAGAGGTTCTGCTCTAAGCGGCGTTAGCACATGTCTCTGGCAGCATTGTAACAAGAAGATAAATACCTAGAAATTCCACACAATTGATCTCAATATCCTCTCTATCACCATCCGCAGATAATGGCAGATCTTCGAGTAAGGCCCGGAGAACAAATGGCCCTGTCTCTGGTGGTTTGCTTGCCCTCGCAGATGGCTCCACGTTTCCTAGCTGCTCTCCTGTCTCGGTCATTGCCGCCATGTTCGCGACGACCGTTTTCGAGCCTGCACTCAAACAGGAATCATGGCATATTTCCCCTGGGTATTCAGCGCCGTGGTCGTGAGGTCGCCTTATGCCACAAGAATTTGTTGCCGGTGGTGAGGCTGGGCTGGGCTGGGGAGCTGTTGAAGCTCTCGGGAGGGCTGCCTATTTTGGGAAGAAGCATGGACAAGCCAAACCTTCCCCCACCATTGCCGACCACTTCGTATAAATTACAACTGCTCTCCTCTACTCCTACAAATACAGTATGTATTCAGTAATAAATTGGGATGCAGACCTATGCTATTAAGATGTTCTCGCACAAGAATTTGCCTCCAGGTGTCTCTTCCATTGAGAAGTCACTATTGAAAGGCTTCGATGCACGCGCATATCGTCTTCCTGGTGAGAAGTTTCGGGGGCTTCAAAAAAGAATAAAGATTTGTCTAGCTAGTGCAATCTTATTTGTCTTCACATGTTTACTTGCTGTAAGTCTATCCTGCATTGCTGCTAGTCCTTGAAGCTCTTAGAAACATCACTAGTTTGCGTCCTGTCGGTAGGACATGAAGATGTCCAGGTAGAGATCTGTCCGTATGGTAATCCCTAACGTATCAACAGCTATCAAAATACAACCATACCTGGGAGATCCATGCTGTGTCTTGGCTAGCACCGCATACCATCGACCAGTTCCAACAATGTTCTATCAACAACTTTCTTTCTACAGGGCTTCCATTTTTAAAATCAGCAGCCCCTCTCCCCGTTGAAGAATATGTACAACGCAGGAACAACCTAGCCAAGGCCCTCGTCGCCGACGATGTAGACGCTTTCATTGTTGAGCCGGGTTACACTTTCCAATATTACGCCAATATTAGTCAGAAAGGTAGTGAACATCGTTCCAGCTCCATCCATATACTCTCTAATCATCAGCCTAAAACGTAGACTGGGAAGTATGGGAGCCCGAAGAGCGTCCCTTTTTAATGGTCATCCGACCTTCCACGAATTCGAAAACCGGAGACATCGAGGCCTCAACTAGTTTCCTAGCACCAAGCTTTGAAGTTGAGAGAGCCAGATTATTGGACATGCCGTTCACGGAAGCCTTGACTTTCGTTCCCTGGGAAGAACATTGGAACCCTTATGATACGCTGCGAAAGTCCTGGAAAGGGGAATTTGTGATCGGAGGAGACTTGACCGTCCAGAGCATTGTGCCAAAAGTCATGGTCGATGAAGAGATGAGAGACTTCATCCAAAGAGGGCTCAGTGTGAATGGATTCGATGTTGTTGGACTTGATGGCGAAGTGGAAAGAGTGAAGCAAACAAAATCGCGGAGGGAGATCGAAATTGTTAGGGCCGTCAATACTGGAACAGTCGTTGCGGTTCGAGCAATGAGGGAGTGCATGTATCCTGGCTTGACAGAGAACGAGGTCATGGATGTTCTGGATAATACCCTCAGGGCTGCTGGACTGGAGCCATTCTTTGATATCGTATTATTCGGTGAGCTGTTTTCCTAGGATAGATTTGGTAGGTTCTCGTATGTACTAACACTGCACTAGATGAAAATGCTTCAAATCCTCATGGTGGGACAAATGGAATCAAAATTCTCGAAAAAGAGACTTTCGTGTTAATCGATGTTGGGTCAGCAACCCCCCGCCCCCCTTGAGTTTGAACATCAAAACTGATGCTCTACAGCGCTCACCTATATGGTTACTCGTCTGACATTTGTCGGACCTTTTTCCCTCCTTTCTTTCCCAAGCCTACCAACGATTTAGAGGTTCGAGCGCTCTCCCCGCTGGTCCAAGAAAAACTCAAGGTCTGGGACATTGTCCTCGAAGCACAAACGCAATCCATGCAGTCACTAGTGTCTGGAAACACCGCAGCAAGTGTTGATATTGCTGCAAGGAAAGTGATCAGCGATGGAGGCTACGGCAATGCTTTCACGCACCGGGTAGGACATGGCATCGGCATCAAAGCCCACGAGAGTCCGTATTTGAACAAAGGGAACTTTAATGTGACGCTCCGAGCGGGTATGACTTTCACCTCTGAGCCAGGTATTTACCTCGTCGATAAATTTGGGGTCAGACATGAGGATATACTCCTTGTGAAAGAGGACGGCCGGCCCGAAATTCTGACTGGACAGAGAGCGACAGGTCCGTGGGATCCGTGAATTAGAACGATATTCTGAATTTAGTCACCGTAAAAGACTCTTTGAATCTTGCGTTTCGACGCAGCTCCTTCACCACACTTGCAGAAGTTGGGTCTATTTTTGGCAAAGATGTCGTGCCACCCCCACACAGAGCTGTTTGGGCTCATGACTAATATGCGATATACGAATAAAGTACTAAACAATGGTAGAGGATTGAGTTGCTTCCTCAAACTGCGCCCTAGCTTGGCAGCTTGGCAGCTGAACTCAACTCCCAGAGGGCACTCCCATGAAATACCGTATACGTACAATGTCACCACATCACGGCCGTTTCCAAACACTTTCTTCAACGATACATAGTGGAGTTTCAAAGATTGTAACAATAATAAAGCCCAAGGAAATAAACAGGGCTACTTTTAAAGTAGTCTCCTATTTGTAAAGTTTTGGACTGTGTTATTATAGTTGACTATTTACATCTCGATGTTCTCGCATGTTGTTGATATAGAGTGTTTGAAAAGTGACAGCCAGAATATACGGTCCCGGCATTGCGGGACTTATTAGCCTCAAGCCAGAGAGTACTCCGTACGGACGGAAAGCACGGCCTCAAGAAACTTTAAGCTTGAAACTTGGAACTTATACTAACATACTTCCCTACTAGTTCTGCCCGTGCAACCTTTCAAGTACGAGTGGTTGTCTCGGCTGTGAGTAAAATTGTACGTGCGAGCAGACCAATAAGCTTCTCCTATATCAACGCCCTATTCTGAGGCGATTCAAAGCATGAATACGGAGTACCTCTAAGCGGTATACGAAATATGGGATCGATGAAGGATCTGGCTTTCCGTAATACTCCGTATATCGTATATGAGCGAGGCGCAGAAAATAATAAGCGCTAAACTTAATCTATGCTAAGTAGACTTCCTCTTATACTAGATACTTGTGAAGTATAATCTAGAGAGTTCTATATATTATAGTTTAGTTCTTATCTTTTTAGTTTTAGCTTGTATCTAAAACTTTATATGTCATATTCTGAACTAGTGCTCTTCTATTTAGTGTGCCTCTAATAGTATACATTTCTTACATACTAACTAAGAGTAGCTATGAAAGAGACGTGGTAATACTTCGCCGTATTACGCCCTATTCTATTACAGGAGTAAAGTAAGCTGACAGACACTCTATAGGGCAAATTTTCTTAGAAGACAAGAATGATATACTCGTACATGCAAGTGATTCATGCAGGAGGATCCCGCATAATAATAGCTTTGGATATAAGCATACTAAATATCCGTTGTAATAGAGATATTTTGTCCCACTTGAGCTTATGATGAACTAACTTCTATATACGATGCCATGACCTTAAACCCCACTTTAGAGGCCCGTAAATATACCGACTTAGCTTTAGAATAGTTCTTTACTACTCTACACGTACTTTGTGTCATATCATTTCTCGCCAGATTAGGCAAAAAGCTTACTACTCTTTCAATTAAGGCATAAGTAGATCAAGATCAGAGTCTCATAAATCTACTAGATATGCCATTTTCTCTGAAACATACAGAAAGAATAAGCTAATGTAAGTCAGAGGGTATCTGGAAACTGTAGGGAAAAGCTTTATTAACAGGGGTTTAAAACGCGGAGAAAGATTTGGTTCCTGAAGCGCTAGCGTATACGGAGGCACTACCCCGCGGCTACCGCAAATAAGAAATAGTTCTAAGTATGATGGCGAGTTCCGGTAAATTCCTTCTTCTGAACGTGGCGTATAATATAACCAGTTTGCAGAGCACCGTGAAAGGGATTCTTCACTGTAAATCATAAGATAATCATTACTTACATTGACGAAGTACAAAGCCTGACAGGCATCCTTTATGAAAAGAATGTATGAAACAAGTCACCACAGTAAAAAAATGCGTTTATTTAGGTGCTGATCACCCTTGTACGCCGTATAACTGGGGAGCGTTGAGCGATCCCCAGCCCCACCCTTGGTTTAAAACATCCCGGTATTCTGGCTCTATTTTAGTCTAACCAGAAGACATCAAAATTACCTTCCTTCTTGGGTATATGAATTCCGCTGCGTCCATCTGTCTTGTCTTTTAGGCTGGTCTAAGGTATGTTTCGAACATGTTCACAGAGGTTGTTGTTTCAGGTGCGATCATCCTCGGCTTTCTATTCAACATCGCTTTTGTTGCCCACCCAGATCCTACTAGCTACACCATAGCGTTCGTTATAAGCCTGGTTGTTTTGTCGCCCTTTGTGCTCTGGTGGAGATATCATTCGACGAAGAGAGCCTTGAGAGAATCGGGGGCTGTGGAAGAGGATGAAGAGATCCCGCTGCGCTCGTTGAGCGTCGGTCAGCTTTTCGGGCTTAATAGCGCTGCGGCGCCTGGTCCTGATGCTGAGCACGGGATGGGCTGGAAAGCCATACCATCGTACGAGGCTTCTGAAAGCGCTGCCGCAGAAGGAAGTGGATGCATGCTCCAGGACGCACCTGGTCGCCCAGGATTGGAATCATGAACACATGTTGGTGGTGATTAAGAAAGGTGAGATCTCAGTTGCCAAGAAAAAACGATTGTACTCATTGTTCGCACAGTTCGCACACGCTAAGTCATGACAACCAAACCATGCTGGTTGTGATGCTGGTTTTCAACACCAGAAGTGATGGCATACGGAGTATCCATGCAATATCTTTACCAAATCAACATGCCGATACCCACCTGCAAAGAGACTGTAACCATAGCAGTCCTTTAAACTCCTCTCACGATATTGATTAGAGGTGTTGAGCACGGATTGGGTCGTTTCTCTTTCCTTCAAAAGAGATCTCGGCTAGTGTGTAATATTTTGGGATGTTTTAACCAGGGAACTGGCTATGGAGTTCAGGAATTGAGGAATTGCGGTCTTTTGAGCGGGTTTAACAGATACGCCTGCGCTGGTTCGGAGTATCAAAGCCTCAAGCGCCAGCATGGGGCGTCTCTCATTACCGCCTTGACATACTCTCATCGAGCTTTGTTTGTCCGAGCCAGTGGCAAAGCGAATGGTGCCATGCTTGTTCTCATGAAGGGAAAAGTATTGATATCGGACTTGAAATTGATGAAGGAGCGAAGGAGCGAAGGATGAAGCAGGAACTTCCTTTTATATGTTTCCAGAATTGTATTCCACGTTCGCAGATGACAGGACTTTTGCCGAGATGAAAATAAATAAATAAAAACAATATGGCAACTTTGCTCCCACCAAGAATAGGTCGCGAGATAATGATACATGCGCGACTGGAGATCTACTGCCCTGATTACTCGGATGTAAAAGCGTCCGCCTAACAACTCCATTGTGGCGGATCAATTTGAACCTGTCCGCTGATAATTAAGCCGTAATTCGACGTGCCATTTTCCATATAAGTCTTCGAACTTGTAGTCATATAATTAGCATGACAGGGAAATATTACAAATCTTGTCGATAGGTGGTCGAAGAAAGGAGGCTCAGCTAGAGTCTCTTGCATGGGCCATTTCACAAGGCTTCCTGCTCCTTCAGCCTACGCCAATATGCCGTAGTTCCAGGGCTGAAATGTGCTAAAATGAACGTATGACAAGGGCGGCTGTTCGATGGTCGTTGAGTGAAAGATTAGCTGCGTTTGTTGTCGCGAAGATCCAAGACTAATTTCTCGGCGAATTTGATCACGTGCATCCCCCTCCTACTTATACTAAAAACTTAGCTGGAATGATTCCTTGCTCCCATACCCTTCTAAAATTAATTTAGAGACATATACTCAGTCTTAAATAGAGTAAGAGCAAAGCGGCTCCATCTGATCACGTGCATACAATCTACAAACAACCTCACTTGGACAACATGAAGATTCCTTTCTATTTTTCTTCAATCAATCTGCAATTCGGGGATACGAAGAAGAACAGACATCTTTTTCAACATGCATAGTTGCATACCACATTTATGCCGGCAAACTCCTGCCCTCATTTACCTGAAAGTTACCTGAAGGTTGCCTAAAAACTTGCCTTTACCGCCACTGAATCACCGGTATCCAGTCATCCCCAAACCCTCCATGATCTTCTCATAGACCAAGTTGGTCCCAGACAGTCTAACAACAGGCAAAAAATGGCACCCGTCACACCCCAAAATGAACCCATCCCAACCTACCGTATCGATCTCTCACTCGCGCCTTCCGAGCGCTATAAATCTATGGCAACAGATTTGGCGCCCAAGATGCGGGCCCTTCGACCCCTTTTCGACGAGGTTCTGTCCGGTTTTATAGCTTGGCACCCTCTGAGGCTTTTAGTGGAATTCGTAGCTTCGCTCCTGCTTCGACGCGTGTATTCTTCGGAAGAAACAGCCGAGTTGAAAGGGATCGAGAGAGCAAGTGGCGTGTCCCTGTACTTTCTCGTGGCTCTGAACGTGCTTCTCGATAGCTTGCTTGGGTGTACGAGCGGTGGTGTTCTGGTTAAGGGTAGCAGGAAGAGAATGGGTGAAAAATGGAGAAATGACGGGATGATGCATTTTCGCACCTTGGATTGGGATATGGAGGGGTTGAGGAGTGTTATTGTTGTGTTGGAATTCGTTAGATCTGGATCTGAAGACCCGGAAAGAGTCATTGCTCGAACGATCACCTACGCTGGCTTCGTAGGTGTCTTGACTGGAGTCAGGTGAGCAGTCTCCCCCCCTTTTCTTTCAACGTGCTTATATGGCATGGGCATTAGAAAGGACCTGTCTCTGTCGTTGAACTTCCGTCCGAATCACGACTGCTCAACTCTCTCTCTTCGCGCCCATCAAATGCTTGTCTTGTTCGGTTTCCGTCCTTCAATTGCTTCGCTTCTCCGCTCTACTATCCTTCCAAGCTCGCCGGGACAGGGCATTCCGCCGCTTAGCGACTCAACACTGCATCTCTCTAGCCAGAGAACAGCTCCTTGTTACCTGATCCTCTGTGATGGAATAAGGACAACAATCATCGGCAAAGACCTCTCGGATGCCAGCATCAGAACATCATCCACATTCATCGTGCAAACGAACCACGACACCATCCCCATCACCGGCCATCCCTGGCGCTACGATCCGCACGGCCATAATCCGGAAAATGACCCAGATGCATGGTTCGAGGAAAGCGTAGAGCGGATGGGCTGCATACAGAAAAGGTGGACTGCCCTGCAGCGGCGGCATGGGCATAACCAGGCTCAGGGTAAGACGGGCGAGGATGAGCAGCCTATGGTGAGACAAGAGATGCTGAAGGGTTGGATAAGGACGTTTCCTATAATGAACGAGTGTTCGCACTTTGGGGCTATCATGGCGCCTCAGACTGGGACGATTCGGTTTCTGGAGCGGGGATCGGAGAAGTACTTTGAAGAGAGCGAATCCTGAATTTTAAAGCTCTGTGGGAAGTTGATTAATCAATTCGATTCTACGCAGGAATACGAACGAACCATTTCCGGCAGCAATAGCCCTTCTCAGCATCTTAGCTTCCTGGGACACTACGAGTGCTCGAGATAATGGTCAGTTAATAAGAGGATCGCCAGAATATATAATGCTTAGACGAAATTCCCATTCGCCATGAATTTGCAACCGCCCCATCTCACAACGCCAACAAAATCATTCATCATCTCCTACAAATAACTCGAAAAAACGCTTCCACTAAACCCCAGACTCCTACCATATCCTGCACCCATCCATTGATTCCTGGATAATACCAACTTACACGTTCTGACAAACATTGCTAACACAGGGATACGGATCGCAACATCCGGTATCATCCCCACAACCCATACCCGGTCTCCCTCCCCACGCACAACGTCCCGCATCCGCCGCCGTCGTCGCTACCGCAGCCGTACTACTTGCAACAGAACCCTTGCAGTACCCGTTGATGCACTGCCAGGAGTTGTTACAGGGCGTCGATGGGAGGACGCAGTCCCAGCCATAGCAGCCCCTGCTTGTGTTAGTACGTATAGGGAGAAGAGGCTAAGATTGCGTGTGTGCGTGATTGGGAGGCTTACCAGCTGCAGGTGCTGCTTTGGAGGGTGGTTAGCGGGACTTGTGCAATTGCGGTTGTTGGGGATTGGGGCATTGGCGTTGGTGTTGGAGCAGGTGTTGATGGAATTGGCGATGCTGCGGAGGACGAAGATACTGTTAGGGTGCTGGAGGTAGGAGAGGATGGAGCGCTAGCCGGTGTAGTTGGAGAGCTGGCCACTACTGAGCTGCTTATGCTACGTCGGGGTGCTTTGTTTGTGCTGGCTGAGATGGACGTTTGAGCAGAGGAAATTAGTGTGCTACAACTGCTTGTTTGCACTGACGCTGTTGCTGGATTATCCTTTACTGAAAGCGAAGACTTTGAAGTAACAGGAAAGACATGTGATGCGTAAAGGGCAGAGACCAACGCAACTATAACGATGGAGAGGATTACAAAAGCTAGGACACTGATATGCAAGACCCTGTTATTTCTAAACGGCCGGAAATGCCGGTACTGGCAGAATTGTTCAACCTGCGTCGCTACCAGCTTTTCAGACGCTTCCGGGGCAATCTTCTCGAACGACCGCGATCTGACAGGCGGTGGACAAATCCCAGGAGGTGTACGATGCGAATCTGCTCTGCCTATATGGAGAGACGCAGCACGCGTGGACGGTGCAGAACGATCGTCCACAGTATCGCCCAAGGCTGATTCTAGACCGGAGAACCTGAAGCGTTTGAGGAAGAAGAAAGCCTGCTTTATATTGGTACGGCTATTCTGGACTGTGCCGATGCTTCGCGCTGCTGAGATGATGGCCGCTTCGTCGGTGGCTGATGCACCTGCTATCTGCTGCGTTCCGTTGTGCTGGCCCTCTTCGGACGTATCGGAGAGGTCGCGGCTGTGTGCGAGGCTTTCTGTGGTGGGAGGGTCTTCGGGGGATTCCATCACAGTGATCTATCGGTCGCATTTGGATAAATGGAGATCTTGGTTCAAGTGGTAGGAGAATGGATGTCACGAATCTGAAGACAAACCCAAGCTCTGAGATGAATGTAGGAAGAGATAAAATCCCCGGGAAGTACGTCGGGTCCACCAAACGCATAGGGGTGTCGCAGCCCAAGACCCACATGGAGATCTAAAACGTAGTATTGAGAGCCTCATCTGTACATGCTGAAGGAATGGGGTCCGTGAAGGTCATCGGACCGAGCGATGTTAGAAGGTCAACTGTTGAGGATGCCAGGCATTCATGCGGGGTAACGTCTAGAGCTCAGGATGAAATCCTCAGGCTGTAGAGGCTTATGTCCTGGAGGTGTAACCTGCCGGAGATCTACTGTGGAAGGGGAAAGCATCATTCTTTGTCGAGGCAGTGCTCGCAGCTCTCGCAGCTGTCTTGTGATACTTTCACTGGGTGCCCGCAAGTTGAAACATGGTAATGCACCTCAGGCTTGTATTTGCCACTCGATATATGTTTTGAGGTGCCTAGAAATACAAAGAATGAGGCATTTCAGTAGCTTTGGAACTGGTAACGTTGTCGGTCTTGAATCCTGTGCATCCTGTGCATCTGAAGTCAGGCTGGATAGAGACCCAGATGCATCCACAATGCAGTTGCATGCCAATAGATTCAAGAAACGGGAGAAAAGAAGGGGAAACATGGGGGTGGGGGGCGAGTTACAAATCCATTGGTGCAGTATAGCAAGCCCAAGTTCAAAAGCATAATGTGAGGCAGAAAGCTGCGAAAACCAGGTTATCAGCCTAACAGCGACAACCAATAAAGAGCAATCAACGCATGCAGTGCAACCCAGACAATCACAATTCACGGCGCTCATTCTGGCTGCCTGGAATAATTACAGAAAATGATTCCATTCGCCAATTTTGGTCGAGGAGCTGATTGGCATGCGTGAATTGTACCAACTCCATATCATTCCTTCGCACCCCTTCGCCGCCGCCGCGACGGTGGCAACAGACTTGAAGGATCACCAGCCTTCAGCATGTCTGGGATTGAGGCGATTGGGGTCCTTGCCTCCATCGGCCAACTCCTCGAATTTGGCCTGAAGATCACGTCTCTAATCAACGATGTATATAATCGGGTCAAGGATGCACCGGAGAAAGTTCTTCTCCACACTGCTCACATCAAACAACTAGTCGAAACAGCGTGTCTGATACAAGAAGAATCAGAGCTCCAGAACCCCATTGTGCACAGTCACGTACGGGCGACGCTCGAGGAGGCGGAAAAACTGCAACGGATTCTTGAGCGCATGGTTGTGGACTACACGAAAGGTTCGGGGAAGAAGAGACTCTGGAAAACTCTGGTAGGCCGTGAAGAGAGACGCATGATAGCGAGCTTTGACAGATTGGAGAAAGAGAAGAGCGCACTTATTCTCTGCATCAGCTTCACACACACCGAAACTTTGGGCATCATTCGTGATAGTGTTGGGGAATTGATTCCTAGAATCAACTCGATGGACCAAGGCGTCAATGCCATCAATCGAAGATTTCGACGGGCGAGTAGACATCGGTCTCATGGAGTAAGTAGACAATTGATGTTCAGTCCGTTGCAATGACTGACGTACTTGATGAAGAACACTGTCCAGCGGGAAGAACGTCGATTCGGTGTCTTTACAGACGCCGAGGAGGGCAATAGATCGCTAGTAGTGAGAGAAACATCGCACGGTATATATAGATCCTAACCCACAGGATTTAGCTGAAATTGGTCATAGATATCGCAGCAAAAAAAGGGACCCGAAAGGACGTAGTACCGCCTGTGGAATCAAGGACAACCGGAGTCATAATAAATCCAGTGTCGAGGGGCGACGCGACGTTTGTATGCGGAGACTTCCAGACCGGCGTAACGAGAAATCTTCTTGTGAAAGATTCGGAGAGCAAGGACGATTCCCTCATGGTTGGAGGCCATTGGGGTGGATCTGGAAACCATAAAAGTGTGGCTCCTCGGGCTTCTGGACGCTCGATCACAATCCTCGGGAATGTTGAAACTTCCTCAACAGTAGATGATATCTACGATACGCTACAGCAAAGCAACAGGCGGTTTTGAATCGCTGGGCTGAATTGAGGGTGATGTGTGCCCTGGACAAATACAGTAACATGATGTAGCTGAAGAAAGTAAGAAATAAAATTTATTTGGCTGTTTTTTGACTGCTCGTCCTGCCGCTCCTCAATTTTGTGACTCGAAAAGAATGTATTCAACGACAAGCACCACCAGATTCCCGCCCCAAAGCCCACTTGAGCTTAGCCCTCAGCCAGACTTTGAAATAATTATTCTCCGCTAGTATGGTCATGTCCACGGATTGATGTTATACGGATGCACGAAAAACGCCGTCAATGTTGTAATGTAGGTTTGCGACGTGGCGCATCGCGTCGGAAACATTACAACACGAGCTACGCCGCTCCTCCTTAACGACGCCCCTGTAGTGTAGCCCCTTTCTTTTGCACGGTAGACTGCTGCCCCAACGGCCCACGAGTAGCTTCGCCCTGAACCCTTCTTCACACCATTGTGTATTAGCGAATGAAGGTTGATGCCACAGAACGAAGTCTCTGCTCTGATGAACTTTACATGTAAAAGCTATCTTGAGCCCTGCTTTCCATGCAACTCCATGCTATCCGCTTCGATACACAAACGTCGCAATGTTTTATCTTCCATACTCGGGAAAGTTGAAAGTCATGCAGAGATGTCGCTCAAGGGGCTAATTTCTCTCTATCAGAATCTATATACATGCACCCACTTCTAAATTCTAGCATCTAAAAAGCCCTCACTTTTCACTATAATTCCCCTTTGCCCAATTTCTCAACACGTTTTTCTTCACCTTCCCCGTACTAGTCTTCGGCAGCTCCTCGACGATTTCCACCTCCCTCGGAACCATGAACTTGCTGATCGAACTCTCGTGTTTCGCCCACTCGATCAGCTCCTCTCCCTTGAGGGACTTGCCAGACTGGACCGTGATGAAAGCTTTGGGCCGTTCGCCCCAGTGCGAATCGGCGACTGATACGACGCCCGCTTCGAGGACGTCGGGGTGTTGGACGAGCATGGATTCTAGGGCTACAGAGGATATGTTTTCTCCGCCTAGGGAAATGTTAGTGTGATTCTTTACCTGAGAACGAGGGATTAGGAAGTGGGAAGTGGGCAAACGAACCAGAGATGATGATATCCTTCGCCCGGTCGAGAATCTGCGCACTCCCATCCTCATGCCAAACCGCCAAATCCCCGCTGTGCAGCCCACCGCCCGCAAACAGCTTCCTCGTCGCCTCTTCATCTTTCAAGTACTCCTTGGCGCAAATGTTACCAAAAAAGATAATCTCGCCGATCTCCTTGCCGTCTCTTTGCACATCAATCAACACTCCTTCGGGCTGATCAGGCTTCACGATTCGTATAGGAAGACCGGTGATGAAACCATGTCCTTGCCGTGCCATACGCGCGTATTTTTCTTTGACAGGCAGTTCTTCCCACGCGGGCATGTGGTATCCTTTTGTTATCGGGCCATAGGTTTCTGTGAGTCCGTAGACGTGGACTGGGAAGAGGTTCAGGTTGGTCATTTGCTCGAAGAGGTGGGCTGTTGGTGGGGAGGCAGCAACTGTTACGCGGACGGGCTTTTCGAGTTTGGAGGCTTCTTTGGAGGCACATAGGAGAGTGTTGACTGTTGGTGCTGCGTTGAAGTGCGTTATGTTTTCTTCTTTGAGAAGTTTCCATATTAAGGGGTAGTCGATTTTGCGGAGGCAGTAGTGGGTTCCTCGAACTGCTGTTACTGCCCAAGGGAAAGCTGGAAGTAGATGTTAGCACATACGAGCATTCCAGATGAAAGGGGAAAATGTAATTCGGGGCAGATATAGTACGCAAAACCACTTGGTCGGATCCCGAAACGCTGATGTCAAGGCAGTTTTAAATAAGCCCTTCCACCCTGAGGTTTCGGGTAATCTGCGAGTAGGAAAAAGTCTCTTCCTCGTTTTTCAACCATTGAGCCGTGTATCTCAACAGAAACCCACTTACTCCATCCCATTGCATGGAACATGGGCAACGTCCATAGATACCCACATCGTCCCGTATGGTAGTTCAATCCGCTCTCGATTACATTGCCAATAGCCGCAAGATACGCACCACGGTGCGTATAAACCACACCTTTCGGCTTCGCGGTAGTTCCACTGGTAAATGGAATAGCAATAGTGTCATTTTCATCATCAGCCTGGGCGTTTAGACCCTCCCACCCTTTCGATCCGAGCTCAATATCGTAGTTCAACCCTTCTAGGACGGCTTCATCGAATGGACCTGACAGCTGTCCTTCCGTGGCGTCGGTATCGGTGTCGATTATGAAAGGTACTGATGGGTTCTGTGACCGGAAATTATCTAGGAGATGGACGTATTCTTTATCGACGATTATTACGTCCACCTATTCGAATCATCAGCTTTTTTTGCTTCTCTTCAGATCAAGATTTTTCATATTATGCTCGGATTAGGCACTTGACACCCTTTCCTCACATCCCAATGGACACCAACTAGAAAGCCAAAACTCACCTCCCCAAACCCAAAAATATAAGTAACATCCTCCACCTTCAACCTATAATTAACAGCAACATTCACGGCCCCACTAGCCGCAATTCCAAAAATAGCCTCCAAGAACGCGGGTGTATTCGGCAACAAGATTCCTACTCGGCGGAACCCATGCTTCTTCAGAAAGTACGCCAGCCCTCGTGACCGGTCGGCGAACTCGGCGTAGTTGCGCCGCAGGACCTTGTTGTTGGCTGTTACGTGGAAGATGGCGGGGGCCGAGGGCTCGATTGCTGCTGCGCGGGGCAGGAAGGATGTGGGGGAGAGCGTGTGGATGTGTGGTGGGTGAGAGGGGGTGCTGGAGGTTGACGTGGAAGGGAGGAGGTGGGATGCTAGGGAGAGGAGGCGGGCGGTTGGGGGTGACATGTTAGGGTTGTTTTCGAGGAGCAATTGAGCAATTGAGGGTTGAGAGAGAAGGTGTACTGTAGAGACGAGATCTGATGAGTGACAGTGTGGGGTAATATAATATAGTACGGAGGTAAGTAGGTAGAGGTATACCTCGGGGATGCTCTGCGAATTCAAGATAGCCTCTGGCTTCAAATGACGGGATTTATAGCTTTTTAGACGATTCAGTTTTGGCTTGTCCTATTTATGTATTTACAGGGGCGCCGGCTAGGTATCTAAAGTTGAAGAGGAAGAAGAGATATCATCTTGTTGTTGCCGGCTTCAGTTAGTGTTCTGTGGGGAAATCAGCTAGTAATGCGGGGGCTGTTCCGCCATCGGGTGGTCTTCTGCTTCCTCGGCAGAGCAACCCGGCACAAGGGATGTAACTTGAGCATTAAGAGGTATCATTGTCACAGACTTGCCGGTTTCGGGATGCTTGTCTGTCTGAACACCTAGGTAGGTAAGGCTGAATAAAGTAGTGTGGTTAAAGGGACGTCGAGTTGATTATACTACAGTACTGTAGCCCGTGTGTATCTGTATCCCTAAAGGGCGAGGTAGGAGTCTTTAACAATCTCTACGTGAGGACTTTCTTTGGAGCAGAGTTACCTAAGAATACGGACAAGCCCTTCCAAGGCTATACATCTGAAATCCGCCAAAAACATATTAGTGGTTGGTCAATCACATCAAGACCAAAGGCTCTGCCACGCATTACTTTGTTCATATCGAGGCTTTATTCTCTATGAGCTGCTTGCAAGATGCATGCTTATACACAGCAGAAGCCCTTGCTCCATCAACGCTCTTTTTTATCGTGATAGCAATCCTCCAAACCGTGCATCATGGGGCAGAACCAGCTCTGAGATATCTTCCCGTACGGGTCGAACAAAGCATTGACAAACTGTGGCGCAAAAATGAAAAGAAAACAGCCCAGAGATTCCCAACCACCCAGACGTCCCGAAAATTAACTCCGATATGTCTAGTAGCCGTACTCAGCCAACTGCTTCGTGGTCTTGTCGTCAACCTTCGCGCTCTTTGTGGCATCTGACAGTTGTCTTCGTGCAGCCTTCTTGCGTGCGTAGTATGCGGCACCCTTGACCTTCCGTCTCTCCTCAAGTCTAAAACATAATCAGCATCAATTCACATATCCTTATCTCCTTTCCGATTAGAACTGACCTCTCAACAACATCCTTGTACTTCCAGCCCACCTCGTGGCTCAGTCTGCCAACAGTGCAGTACTTGCGGCCGGGCTTCAATCTCAACACTCTCAGGGCTTGGGGAACGACAACGCGCTTGGTTTTGTCGTATGGCGGTGGGACACCCTCGAAGACCTTGAGTCTCTCCATAGCAGCGGCACCACGAGCGGTCTTGTGGGGAATCATGCCACGGACGGTCTTGTAGAAGATTCTTGAAGGAGCGCGGAAATGGAAGGGACCTTTAAGAGGTCAGAAATCATTCAAGGTGCGTTGACACTGCAGGCTCGCAGATTTCAGAGGATAAGAGCTTACCTCCTCGGGTTGGGTTGTATCTAGTCATCTTCCTCAGGTAGGCGTGGTACTTTACTATAGTCGAACCTAAGTCAGTTCTTATTCCAAACATGTCTCTGCTGTCTTCTCCCTCCAATTCGACCGCGGGTGTAGATTTGATGTATAACGTACGCTTCGCACGGAAGAACTCTCCCGAGATGTTGAGGGCTTCACATCGCACAACAACGATCTTCTGGCCTTCAAGGAGCTGCTTAGCCACGGTGCTGGCGAGGCGACCGAGCAAATGGCCCTTGCCATCGATGACGATCTACAAGACACAATCTGATCAGCGTCCATTATCCAAATTGTTATACCCACGATGCGAAATGACTCTGCGGGTTGGAGCATCGCGAGTTGGCGGATAGATTGCTTGGAGGGTTTTACCTGCTGCTCGAAGCTGGACATGGTGTCTTCACGGGAAAATGAGAAGACAAATGTCGAAAAAGGTTGGGATCCTCTACCGTCGTGTTGGTGGAGGCGATGTTGTCGATTTGGCGTTGTTCTCAAATTCTCAAGTTCGCTGTTAAAGTTGTGCGATTTGAAGCGAGGGCTTTAGCGTGTATGCCTGGCTAGGCATTTGAGGCACTCACATTCACGTGATCTACCCACAAATCGGTTGGTACATGGAGACTTGAATTTCAATTTATATGTGAAGTGGTTGTGCAGCATAGGAGGTACTTTTCTGGTTTATCAAGGCGATATTAAAGTAAACGTGAAGCTATAATGCCTGGTGAGTGTTCATATCCTGAGCCTGAATAACTAAAGATCCTCATTAAAACCAATACCACATTATTACATCAATTGGCACTGATGTCAAGTATGGGGAAAAAATGATATCTTCTTACGACAAATGAAATGTTATCTGACTGAATTTCAAGGGCCTTTGCCTGATGTTTTTGCCCGGAGCAATTTTTGGCAAATGACCCAAGCCTTTTGTTTAAAGTTATTTAACTTGAACGTAATTTGAATGGAAACTTATGGCTAGCCTAGGTATACGCGTAAATCGATACGATACTAACACTCTGTTTTTTGGGACATTTAGACTGTTCAGCACTTTACTACATCTAAAATGGATTCACTGGGGTAGTAATAAGAGGTACGAGGAGTTCCTAAAGGATATGAATTGTATTCATGAACATGAACAAACCCCACAATTCCTCTACCTGACGAGATCTGCAAAGCGCCATGCTAGGACACCATCTAAAGGCTGCCAATCTGAAGGGAGGCTATCATACCATCCCTTATGCAATACAATCGACCCAACAACCCAAGAGAATTCGTAAGTGACCCCTGTAACAGAGGCAAATTATTCCGCAGCCAAGGCGTCCAGTCCATTCAACACACCCTGCGTCTCTTTGACCAAAGCTTTCCTCTTTTCCCTTGCTTCGCTATCGCCCTCCGTCTCTACAGCATCCAGCTTCAACAACACCTCATTCATAATGGTCTCCGTCAATTTTTTGTGCTCGAAATCTCTTTTCTTGGGGTCTGATGGTGGCGCGGCGGTATATTGGACGCAAAGTGGTAGGATTTTGACGTGGAAGTGTGAAGAGATAGCTTGTAGCTTTCCAATGGCTGTTTGTGGTGTCGCAGGAGGAGCAGGAGATGCCGTTCCTGAATTCGCGGAGCTGGGTCCATCTCCAGGCGATAGATTTGAGTCTCCCTTCTTTTTACTCTTCTTCTTGCTCTTGCGATTCCGCTTCTTCTTGCCGCCTCCCTCCTGAACAGACTCACTCCCATCATCGGAATCGTCATCCGCTTCTAGGGAATCGCCAACCATGCAGAGGATTTCGCTTTGGTTCTTGAGATTGTAATCCCTGCAAGGTCTGTAATCATCCTTCAGGTTCTGACCCTTGTATAGCAACTTCAATTGCCTTCCGTTTGGCAAGTCCATAACTGCAGCTGCCCGCTCCTTGATATCCCGAACCTGCAATTTTCCATCTCCAATGCTGTATGCAGGAAATTTTATGGGATATGTGACACCCTTGTTCTTGATTAACAGAACATCTTCCTCCGGGGACATTGAAGGCGGCTGCTGCGCTCGGTGAGGATCGTATGACGCACCCGGACGCTGCAGGTCCTCGGATGTGATATAAGAGAAGTCATCGTCCGTGACGTTAGGAGGGTATGCTCTGCTTCCAAAGGGGGATAATCGATGACCTTGCCCACCCCAGAAAGAGCGGCCCCAGCTACTCATTGAAATCGCTGCAGTGGTAAGAATGAGAACGATGCTACCCGCAAGCGCTGTTGGTGGAAGGCTGTCGAGATGCGTGTATTTGGCAGCACTGGCAATGTAGCTCTGTGTGGAGGGAGGAAGCAGCGAGTAGGCAGCGGAAAGGCGTTCAAGGGAGGTGTCGACGTAGGTCTGAAGAGGGTCAGGAAGGCGTTGGATAAAGGAAGACAGGGTGGCACCTTGCGATGCCACTGCGCTGGAAGCCACCTTGCCTGATATCCTTATAGCCCTGCTGCAGGACCTATATTTGCCTTCGTTGCGTGGTTTGTAAGGGGAATGACTGTGCAGACTGACTTGGAGAAAGATTGAATAATTAAATGGGCTGTTGGTTTTTTGACCAAAATGACACCGGGCTGGAGGCTTTTAACGCTAAGCGCGTCTCGGATGACCAGATCAGATACGGTACTGTGTGGAATTCTAGATTTTGAATTATCCCCTAAAATTGTATTGAAGTATGACATCCCTACATGTTATGCATAGCCGGAATTATCTGGACTTTTTCACTATTCAATATTCCAAACAAATGCTTACTACTATTTTCGAAGCTGCTACGATATTATCGAACTTTCGCCCAAGTTCCAGTGTCAGTACAGGACAGTAGTCAGTGTCTAGCTTTGCTTTGTCAGCGGGAGCCAAAAAACAATGAAAGCTTTGAAGCAAACTAGTCAAGATACGCAACGAAACGTCACTTTCCGACCAGTAATGCTATCTGGTGTTGCCTATCTCTTCACTCTATAGTAGAACGCTGGCATTTAACTCTCTCTCTCTCTCTCTCTCTCTCCAAGCGGAAGCGTTACCTAATACGCCTAAAGCGAGCCATCATCGCCGCTTTCAGAACCAGACTAGATACCTCGCAACCATCTCTATAAAACTACATCTTGAGATTATCCAACGAACGACCCATGTTCCATCCTTGCTCTCTCCCCTGGTAGAGAAGACGAACTGTCCCCGGCATGGGAATGTCTACCTGCCAGACCTGGTAGAGCTAGATCTATGGGATTTGCGCTCTTCTACTCCTTGTACACTTCTCGCACTCATCGATTTTCATATCAACAGTCCCGTTTTCGTTCGTTTTTAGGTTTCACGATTCTGCCATCTGTACTCGAGTTTGCACGAAACGTCGACTTGATGGATTGCCAGTTGCCAGCAGCCTTCTTCCGCCCGTTTTTCTCGAAACATTTCTCAATTTTTTTAATTCTCACTTGGTGGTACAACGTACGCTCGTGAGATGCCGTCTGTGGCTCCCGAAAGTTGGCATGCAAATCTCTTGTGTCCATAGTAAGGACCGGGCCGCGATATTTCACAAGTGGTAGGTAAGGTGGGAATCTGAACGTTCTGCTACAGTAGAGGCATACCCCCCTTGTGGAGAAACCTCCATTCCACGAAATTTGGACTTAGCGCATACTTCTTATCATCGAGCATGTGCAGCAGTACTTAGTATCCGTTAGCATCTCATGTATACCAGATAACATTTTATCGATCAAGGCGGAGTAGAAGACCGGAGGGTCGACGAGTGTTGACACCTCTAAACAGATTATACGATTAGAAAGGCTTATTAACATGTAGAAAGTTGAATATTTGGACATTGGGAGAGCCGAAGGGTTCTTGAAACTGCTCGCATATAGAGGCAACTATCTTTGGGTTTGCCAATAGGTAGGTACTATAAGCCTACCCATGTGTCAAATTGAAATTCTTCACCATGGTTGCTATACTTCATATGCGAGAAGATAGCTGGCGGCTATGATTTTATAAAGCATCGCTCTCTGGGGACGGGTTGCGCCATTTGGTGTATTTGAAACTTCTTGGTTGACTGTCAATCAATAGAATGCCTACCTAGGTATTGAGAGTACAGTACCTACCTTAGGTACATACCTAGGTCATTAAATGTATCTTTACCTATCGTGATGCAGCCGTCGCTGCCGTCCCGCGCCGTCTGGAGATCTTATCGCCGTGCGCAAGCTTACATATCTACCCCGCTAATCCACTGGTCTCGACCGAATATTGCGTCATTTTGAGGGTCCGCAATAATACTGAGGTGTGGTGTGGACCTCCGGAATCTTTGACCCCGATTCCTAATCATCCCAAACAGCACAGCTCCAACATTATAAAACACCACCCTTCGCCTTCTCAGAACCACCCCAAACAAACACTACAAGCCACCGTTGCCCATCATTTCGTTCCTACGCCGATTCTTCTCGTCGTCCGTCAGCCCAGCCAATATGTCTGCCGCCAAGACCAAAGCCCAAAACATCATTGATGAGAATGCTGTCGGTATGTAGCTATAACCTTATAGCCTCCTGGACAAGGCGCTAACACATCTCTAGCCGTCTTCAGCAAATCTTACTGCCCATATTGCAAGGCCACCAAGAGTCTCTTGAGCGAGCTTGGCGCAAAGTACTACACTATTGAGCTTGATCAAGTTGGTATGTGATATCCGTACGGACAGGAGTGAGATAGATGCTAACACGTTTGATAGATGATGGCTCTGATATCCAAGCTGCCTTGAAAGAAATCAATGGCCAATCCTCCGTTCCCAACATTTACATCAACAAGAAGCACATCGGGGGCAACTCGGATCTCCAGGCCGCGAAGGGTAAGCTGCCTGCGCTGTTGAAGGAGGCCGGTGCTGTGTAAAGCACGGAGGAGGGAGGATGATACTTGAAGGGGGGTTTAAAGTAGACAATTATACCGAGATGATGATACTTTACGAAGCAATTCAGATTTGGTACAAATGAGTGGGCTTTTGATGATTTTAGTAAAGTACAGATATTATACATGAACTTGAGTTGCCACGGTTCCCACTGGACGCTCGACAAACTGCATAACTCCACTGATGATAGAGTTTCGAGCCCCCTCACTAGCAACGGTTTTGCCGCCCAGGTAGTTCAACCAGATGCCTCTTGATATCCTCTCATCCAGAACCTGTCCTAGTCTTTGAGCACCGTTCTTCCCGTCATCATACCATGCGGCCAGCTTTCCCTGCCTGTCTCGACTTAGCAACAGCTCTTTCCCCTTGGGGACACTGCCTCTATTGAATAACATCTTGAATTGACTAATGGAAGCGCCGAACTGCTCATCTCCAAATTCCTCTTTGTTAGCCTGCGCTCTTGCGGTCAAAGATCTAACCCATGCATCTCTTAAGTGATGGAAGTCTGTATTTCGTGTTGGTACAATCCTGACTAAAGTCCTTGCGCCGCTCTTCTTCAGCACATCACTCCAGATTTCCACGCTCGCTTGGGGATCATAAAGTTTCGCCTTCAGCTCATCCTTTTCGCCTGCAACGAGGGTCGATGCCAATGGAGCAATCTTCTTGATGAGAGCTTCTTGCACGGCCGCAATGTCGTCGGTCGCGACATACATCCCAACAACATAGACTTCGATGCCCAAGAAGCTGACCGTCCGAATACCTAATCCGATCAACTGGTATTCGACCAAGCGATCATCGTTCTGCCCCGGTCCAATGCCATTATCCGAGCCCTCTCTCTCGTTATCGTAGAAATCCAATACCCTGGGGAATGTGGGCACCGTGCTGGTACCAGTCGCAACAACGTCCACCACTTCCTCCGGCTCCTCGCCCAGCTTTTGTACGACAATCTTTCGCTCCCGACCCAGCACTACCATGGGATCATCAGGTCGTCTTCCTGAATCAAGCTGCAACGGCTTGTTCGAAGGGGGGAGTTCGATCGAGGTAGCAGTGAACCATATCGCAATCATGCCCAGGACGAAACCTGCACCCGAGTAGTATGCCCGTCGCTTGTAGTACTCCCGGCGCTCATATTCGAGTCTGTGCATAGAAACAGGATCGATTCGGTCATATTTCTTTGGGGGCGGTTTAGAGGCCAAGGTCCGAGATGGGATGAAGAATTGAGATGCGGGACGGTGAGATTGCGGTTTTGTGACATGTCGAGGGAGTAGGCGTAATACGCGCGCTGAGGGTGTATGGAGAGGCATTTTTGGTTGTGTGGTTCTGTCTCCGGGAGGAAGTTTAAGAACGAAGTTCCAAGGTCGAGAACTGAGCAAGCGATGGGCTGATGTCAATGTCGGATCACCAAATCTGGGGAAGCTTGCCGAGCTTGGGACGACATCGACATCTTAAATTTGCTAGCCCGTTATTGTAAAATGCCATGCACCATAAATGCGCCAAAGTATGCTAGAAGCCTAAACTTAGCTTGGTGCTTGGGATAATCTTCTCAAACTGTCACATAGCATAGTGCAAAGTCAACTCTCCGCAGATTCTTTGAACAGGACTTCAATAAGGTGCGGCAATGTTTCGTTTTAATAGCGAGATTCTAGGCTTTCCACGCAATGTTTCAATAAATTTCTATGGTTTTTAGTAGATGACTTTCGTAGTGTTGGTATTCCTAATTTGCTAACAGACATGGTGAGGGTGTGTTTTATCACTACTTGTGCTTTACAAGTAGGCTGGCTTGGTGTCATCATGATTGTTAGTAACAGTAGGACTTAGAATGTTATATCTGGTAACAATAGGACTTAGAATGTTATATAACTTGATAGCTTTATATCTTCGCTAGAACTGTTTACAATGAGATCCAAGTAGAAACTATATATGCTTAATGCTTGTAATACATCACTTAATATCCATAAGCCATGAAGTCTTAGGGAGTGGTGTGAGACCCTAAGTGCATAACAAAATGGCACTAGCTATACCTCTAGGTACAGGGGGTCGCCATAAATGCTGCGTTTTCTTAGCTTTTCTAGGGCATGTGTGATCTTCTGCTTTTATAGGGTGGGTGTAGGCTCTTTTTGCATATATTAAACCCTTTTTTGCTTTTCTAGTCACTTTAGAATAGTTCTATAGATAGGTAGACCTATATTTTAAGCTTTATATACTAACTATTAGAGTATAGGTATGCTCCCTTTCTTATTTATATGTGCTCTTCTAGTAAGTCTATTAAATCTAGAGCTGTAAATAAGAGAAAGAGAACTAAAAAGGCTATAGGATTACTAAAGTTATAGGAGGTAGAATAGGCCTATAAAAACCCTATAAAACGCTATGTGATCAGCGTTTAATTAGCGTTTAATCAGTAAATCTATACCCTAGAAATGTGCAGTATTTATAACAACACCCTGTACCTAGAATCAATACCAAGGCACTAAACACGGTATTCTATTATCAATTTAGATCTGTAAAGACAACTAGCTACGCGATACATATCACAAAAGCTTAAGACAATCAACCAAACACCTAAATTTAGATCATAATACCGTAATCACGTGGGGTGGGAAACACAAATGGGACAAACCACAAACTAACTTAAGCGACCCAACAGCGGATCCTTGTCATTGAGCGCATGGCAAAGCCAGCCGAGCCAGCTCAAACATCCATCTTCATGATCACCAAGCAATAAACGCCTTCCATCCGCAATCTCATCTTTACGACCCTGATGCCATTCTTTTTACGCAAGCCCGCAGACTATATTCCTCCCTAACAACCGGTCACGAAATCTCCTTGAAGCGCATCTGCGAACCCTTCCTAGCGCGAGGCTGCCTATCCAACATTCCCCCTCAGGGTCGTGGTTTCCTCGCAGTTACGAAGAACGTACCTGCCGCATCCCACACCTCTTCCCTCCATAGAGTAATCAAGCTCGCCTAGCTACTGTTACTTCCCCGACAAGCTCTTTGCATCGACCGCCATGAGGGGTCCAGTTCCAAGAATGGCCACCATCAATACTGCAGCGGCGCCTTATCGTGCCAGTCCGGATCCAGAGGGAGACTCACAATCGTCGTCGAGCAATTCTCCCGCTCGTCAGGACTATGAAGAGTCCGACTTCTACACCGGTAACAACGATTCCCAATCATCAATCGGTGTGCCCACCTTCCAGGATATGGCGGTTTCGAGAGAAGCCTGCGAATCCCCCGCGAATAGATTACCACCCGAAGTCCTTATTACCATACTCTCCAAACTCAGCACTCCATTAGACTTGCTGAACTCTATGTCCGTATCCAAAACCTGGGCGCGAAACAGCGTTGATCTACTCTGGCACCGCCCAGCATGCACGAACTGGAACAGACACGGCTTTATTTGCAGAACCCTCTCTAGTCCAAACCCTTACTTCGCCTACCGAGACTTCATAAAGCGGCTGAATCTGGCGACTCTAGCAGACACTGTCAATGATGGCAGCATTATACCTCTTTCTGTTTGTACAAGGGTTGAGCGTCTGACTTTGACAAACTGCAAGGGCATTACGGACAATGGGCTTATTGGCCTCCTAACTGACAGCAGTCGTCTGCTTGCTCTGGATATATCTGGGGATAAACAAATCACAGCTGCGTCGATGCTGGTTTTAGCAGATAATTGCCCGCGGCTGCAAGGTCTCAACATCTCGAGCTGTGTAAAGATCTCGAACGAGTCTATGATAGCTGTTGCTGAGAACTGTAGATACATCAAGAGGGTAGGCTGCATCATCAAATTCTGCTACCTGTCAGTATACTGACTACTTTTAGCTCAAACTCAACGAATGCAAACAGCTTGAAGACTCCGCAATCATAGCCTTTGCCCAAAACTGCCGCAACATACTCGAGATCGACTTACAACACTGCCAAACAATCAGGGATCTTCCGGTGACCGAATTGCTCGCCAACGGCTTGACATTACGGGAACTTCGTCTTGCAAATTGTGATTTGATTACTGATGCTGCCTTCCTCAATCTTCCTCTTAATCAGACATATGAACACCTACGGATACTGGACCTTACGAGTTGTGCGCGCCTTACGGACAAAGCTATCGAGATGATCATTCAAGTTGCCCCACGGTTGAGAAATTTGGTTTTTGCAAAGTGCAAAAACCTTACAGACACCGCTGTGAATGCTATCAGCAAGCTTGGCAAGAATCTTCATTATCTTCACCTTGGACATTGTGGCCAAATCACCGATGATGCCGTCATCAAGCTTGTTGCGTCCTGTAACAGGATCCGATATATCGATTTGGGGTGCTGCACCCATCTCACTGACCGCTCTGTCACTAAACTGGCTTCTCTGCCAAAACTTCGCCGTATTGGACTTGTGAAATGCTCTCAAATTACCGATGCTAGTGTGTATGCTTTAGCGCAGAGCCGTGCCCGAGCCCATGAACAAAACGTCAGATCTGGCGATCGCTTTGCACACTCTGTCAGTTGTCTGGAGCGAGTACATCTCAGCTACTGTACAAACTTGACTCTTGACGTAAGAGAACCTACCCTCAACCAGATGGAAGCTAATCAGTTATCTCCAGAGCATCCTCATACTCCTCAACAACTGCCTAAAGCTCACACATCTAAGTTTGACTGGCGTTGTTGCCTTCCTTCGCCCTGATTTAGAACCCTACTGCCGTGATGCCCCTGAAGGTATGTATCCACCGTCTGCTGCTGTTATATTGCGCTGAACTAACCTCAATGTGCAGAATTTACGGAACACCAGCGAAACGTATTCTGTGTTTTCTCTGGCGTTGGTGTGACCGGGTTACGTCGCCACTTAAATAGTCTTCCAAACGCTCTAGGAGATGTAGATGACGACCAAACCATGACGGGTATGATGGGTGCCGCAGCTCTGAATGCCGCAGACGAAGAAGATGGCGATGCAGATGCAGATGGAGACGAAGAATTGGAAGACGGCGACAACACCGGTTGATTCGGAGGTATGGCCACTTGAAGTGGCCCGTCCAACAGCTGACCGGAAATCAATGTCGAGATTGTAATTTAGAGGCAGCTCGTTATTTTACACCTAGGTTAAGCTTAGCAGGACTTACTTTGAAGAAAACATACCCTTGAATGCAGTTTCGAGGATGGCCTGTGGGATTGCCAGAGGTGCACCACCCGCGGTGGTGGTTGATTACGGCCTATCTATGGGGTTAGGGTTTTAGCACAAGGTATAACATAGCGTGCTTCACAGCCCGGATTTTTTGCTTGAGAGAAGGCGTTTGGAGAGGAGAGCTGAGCACATGGAAGCTCATGAAGTAGTCCGATGACATGACCTCGATTATTTGTTTTTCAAACTTGGTTGGCACCAGCTTTGTTTAAATGTGATATGATTTTGCTTGGTTCTGCCTTTGACCCTCTTTCGATGGGGTGATTGTGAGGTCTCTAGTGGTGCGTGTCGTAAAATTCCCAGTTCGTGTTACATCTCCAAATCCACTCCTGATGCTTGAGTAAGTACAGTTCTTGTGCAGTCAGTCCTAGTTGGAACTGGACCAGCTCAAGACCCCAAGTTTTTGGAATGTGGGGTTCATGCTGTTCTAAATGATATGTTTCTATTTAAGATATTTTCATTCATGGCGGAACTTCATTGTCGATGTGTTTGATTATGGGGGGAAAGTTCTTTTGCTAGTGGAAATACCTCATAAAAGTAATTCTTTGTCCGGTTCATAGCGTCCTACAGTTCTCCGTGCGGCTTCGCCAAGACTTTCTTTGTTCCCTCGAGACCCTGAGTACAAATATATCTGGGAAGGTATTATTTTCCTGAACAAAAAGGCTTTTGGCCCGATTACTGTGTCATAACACTGATTCGAGTAACTTGCGTTGGACTACTGATTCAAATCCCGACTGCCAAAGGGGGTGTGATAACATGCTTGATGGCCACAATCGCACGTGCTGCCGGGTATAGAACGGTTCAAAGCAAAACCAACGCAAGCACATCTCAGGCCTTTGAATTCAGGGTGTAGTAAAATATATCGGCAATCCCCTTTGGGCAGAGAGGGGGGGTCGTCCGCCCGCGCTTTCTCGCGTCGTGGAGGGGAAAACATGCTCGTAGCGGGCAGGCCTTCCAAATCGATGACCCCAGAGATCAATAGAAGGCATAGAGGTCCTATCGATAATGGCAGACAGAGACTCGCAGAGCTTTAGCGGCGTCGTCGACTTTGCAGTCGTGGTAAATGCGTCGCGCATAGATGTTCCGGGATTGAAAGATTATAAGTAGGTAGCACGGGCATTCACAAGTCGATTGAGGAGCGAATTTCAGGTTGGCAAGCCTCCTCCTTGTAGATGCAGCCGGCGTGTCCGTACCTGGACGAACTTGGAAGCAGCGTTTGTTTTGACGACAGCGACTGGTAGTCCATGGCGTGCGAGAGGGAGCGGGTTTATGAAGCGTTTAATAATAACCAGAGGTGACTGCGAGTTTATCAGTACCGTACTCCGTAGTAGCACCGGTACAGCCCTGCCTGCAAAAGCAAAGACCCCGGGTGAGGAGCGTGGGTGGACAGAGATAAGCAGACGATGCAGAGGCCCACAAGCGTGCAAGGGTACAGTCAAGACTCAAGGACAAGTTCCTGGCCTGGTTGCTCGTGCCACTGCGATTGCAAAAATGCAACCCTACAGTAAGGTGCAGGGTCCGTTCTCGGGCATGCGCTGGGGCAACACTGCAGCTCAACGTCAGGAATGCAAAACTGTAACTGTACGGCGATCCGGTACTGTGAGCCACTCCACTTATACGAAGTACGAGAATAAGGTTGTATACAGTATTCTATCCTACTGACGTGCTCGGCGTTTGAGTTCTTGATACTGGAGTAACTCAATAAGTATTATTGTTCAAGATGGCAAAATGATTACGATGCCATTTGTACGATAAACCCCCATACGAATACGAGCCATCTACAGTACCCCCTTTCTTTAGGAATTTGCCGTTCCGTTATCCAACAAAGGGAACGACCTGGTGGAGAAATCCCCCACAGTACTCTGAAATCCCACTCTATCCGCCGCGTGGTGCTGCTTTTTCTATACTAGTTCGAACCACTAAAGAACCAGCTCAATGCGGGGCGAGCCGCTCCAGGCTTCAGCGTAGCGGGAGCTGGAGCTGGAGCTGGAGCTGGTTGCTACTGACACTATTGTTCAAATACTCAATTGGCCCCGATATCAACCGTCACTTATCATGGCTCCACGATGCTACAGTGGCAGAAATACAGAAACCAAAAAAAGTTATACTGCAGATCACCAAGAAATGTTGATATCAGACTTCTGAAACTTAGGCCTCGAGATAAGATTACTAGTACTACTTGTCAGAAGTCTAAAATACTTACACCACGGCTCAGCACCAATGTGCCACGAGTAGGTACTCCGTAATCGCATGCAGACAAGCTTTGTGTTCCTAAAGGTACTTCCTTCCTCATCAGATGTCCGTTGAGATGAAAGTATTTATCTATCTAATCGTATCCACGGTACCGTTCACTCAAACCCAAAGCGTGTATAGTTGATTTTCGTCAAGTGTGGCCTTACCTAAAGCAGGCCTCTCAAAGCCTGATCTGGATGAAATGATATCAAGTATACCCAGCTCTTGCAGGAATAACCCAGACGCATAATTCTACCAGGAAGGTGGCGCCATTTTCGGAAATATTTGTGCTGGGTGAGATAGCTTTATATCTCATGTATGGAGCATTCACGATCCAGCATAAGTTGGTACACTGGTACTCCAAACCGTTAAGCAAATTTACGCCTAGGCCTCAGTCGCCCATCCCGACTTTTAAAGCAGAAGCATTCGATGGTACCGCGTATCACGGCTTATTTCCGTTGCAGACGAAGCTCTACTCCGTATTTCCTCTATTACTAGCCGATCAAAATCGCGGTAGCAATATGGCAAGGCTTTGCCAATCTTCCTTGCGAATCACGCAACGTGTAAAACAACAAAAGCCCCCGTTCACATGCTGCCTCGCTGCACTAGTACTGTAGAAGTTTGACGGGAGTGGGACAAATTCTTATGGTATAAGGAAACGCCGCGAAACCCTAATATTCATAGGAGGAACTCGAGACGATTCCGACCAGGCGTGGCTTCTTTTAGTAACTCGAACTTTTAGGCGCGGAAGAACGGTCACTTTTCCGGAGTCAGGAACGGCTGTACCGGGGCAGAGGGTGCTTCTGAACAGAGTGTATAAGTGCCGGTACGGGTATCGATGGAAAACTGAGGCGAACTGGGCTGGCTATGGCGGCTTGTCCGGTGTTTCTGCTTGCACCTTCAGTGGGTGAAGTCACGGCATACTCGAGCTCGAGTAGCCTCACGAGAAGATGCCGGACGCACGAGGAAATGTTTTTCCATCGCCGCAAATCGCAACGGGGGATAGATAAGGGGTTAAGCGCCATGCGAGCGAGAGAGAGGGGGATGATTGGAAGGAGGGGAGGGGAGGACAGCAAGGGGTGGATGAGACAACTGATGATGCGAGGCGATAACGCAAAAGATTGAAGCATGTGGGCCAGACAGAACAAGCCCCCACGTTTCGTTCTGAATTTATTAGTCAGGCAGAAATCGGCAACTTGCAGATGCAGCGACAGCGGCACTTCTTCTTTTCAGCCCCCTCATCCTCATGCGGACTGCAAAGTTCCGCTGAACTTCTTCGAGCAGCCTGGTCCTTGTAGGATATACACAATTGTGTGTTTCACGTGACTTTCTTCTTTCTCATCGAGTACCTTCTCTCTTTATGTACCATACCTGAACACTCGACAGAGCATACAAGTATCCAGGTTACAATCCACATTGCTGATGCCTTTCCCGGTCTTACCTCACTCTCAATCTGCATCTATCACGTGCCCTAGCACTCCTTGGGTACCCACCCTTAGGTAAGGTAGACGACAGGATAGATGCTATATCCACCAAAGGCAGGAAGTCAAAGCAACACAACATCGGGCGTACTGTATATCCATATGCAGACTCGTCCAGACCCTTTGATGATTGCTGGTTCTATTGGCGTCTGGCTGCAGTTGCATCTAACTTATAATGCAATAGCCAATCCGGTCTTTTTCGAGGGCGCTTAAAACCGCCCTTCGTAAAGAGTCAAGACCTCACCGGTGTTCATGTTCAAGCCATACTCAAGTATAATGCCAGTAACAGCTCTCCATCTAATGCCCCATTCCTCCTTTTGAGCTACAGAGCCTACTCGATTCAGCAAGGCGAACAAGGCTGTGTCCAGTTTCTAGTTGGGAACATGGTGCTTGTACCTAAGTTCCGGTTCAGATCAAATGCCTAGAGGGTCTCCGCAACCCCTCTTCCGGATTTCCATCAAATCACATAGTCTTGATCAGAAATATGAGCGAATTCCACGATGCTGTCTCGTCACTCCTAGAAGCTCTTGAAAAGGGGCTTTCGATAATCAAAGCACAAAAGAAGAAGCGCCCTAAGCATCAAGCTTCTTCGAAGAAAGCTCCAGAGGTCCACCTGAACAGATCGCTGAAAAAGAATCATGCCGAGGTCAAAAAAATGTACAGTCGAGATCTAGCTCGTTTTGGGGCTGGTTTTGCTGCTGGTGATGGTTGGTAGATCTTGCGCACAACCCTTCCTTCCATTGGGCCCGTCACTGAACATTCCATAGCAGAAGCCCGTTCATCGATATCCAGAATTCTTACTCGGCTGAGTACTGGTTTTTTGTCCATCATTGAAAGATTCACAAAAGTTGGCAGTACCTCTTCGGATTGCCAGGCCCTGCTAAACCTGTCAAACATTACCCGGAATGAAACAATACAAACCTTTGATCAGCTATCAAAGCGTTTGTCAAGTTCATCATTGGCATTAGCTCCAAAGAAGCAATCCTTAGATGCACGACATGGTAGAAATGGTCACCAATACAAGACGAAGAAATCTACGGCTTACCATACTCGAGCTAAAAGCTCCCCTAATGTTTCTGTTACTCGGAATGGGGTAAGCATGTTCTGTCCTTGTCCTGTTTTCCCCAGCACTTGTCCTGTAGTCTACGGTGTATTATTAGAACGCTTGCGGTATCAGTCAGGAGGCTTTGAGCCTACCTGCTTGCCCAATCCGACTTTCTCACATCAAAAATGTTTGATTACGAACTAAGGGGTCGGGTGCAAGTATACTTAGGAAATCATGAGTTACTTCAAGTACGCCGCTCTTGTTTGCATATTACAGTATCCTGAAGTGTAGTCTCTTCAAATCTCGTTTACTTCCCCACTCAACACCAACAAGATTTTATTTATACTCTGCTTGAATCAGCGATACCCCATTTCCTATATACCAACGCCAATCCATTATCTACATCTCTTCCACCCAACCCAATCCAATCCATATCCACTCAACAAGGC
>QGMG01000314.1:0-35305 GCA_007825325.1 Lachnellula cervina | reverse complement strand
GTGCTTGTTTCCCCTCCCCTTGTTTGGAGCTGTAGCGTGGGTCCGTGTAGGGGGATTGGGTATTGTTTTGCTGCGTTCGGGGTGTTAGATGGGATGGGATTTGGGATTGGGATTTGGGGTTGGGGTAAGAGGCAAGAGGGAAGGGAAGGGGACATACAGGTAGCTGAGCCATTATACTCTGCATCTGAGGCGGCGACAAGACGTTGCTCGCTTGCAGGAACTCGAGTTCGGTCCGGATCGTGCTGAGAGAGCGATTGATCTGTGCTGGTTCTGGCATTTTCCTTCTCTCCTTCTTCCTTTCTGTTTTCCTCTTGCTTTTTAATGCTATTCCTCTGTTTCCCTCTTCCTTTTTAACTCTATTCCTGTTCCTATTCAAAGCCAAGTATTCTTGCTCTTGCTCTTGGTAGTTGGGATGTAGGTAGGTAGGTAGGTAGCTGGCAATGGAGATGCAGATGATGGGGTTGTGGTTGCAGTTCCCACCGACGTCATCGATTTAGCTAATTCCAAGCGTCCTGTTTTGCTGCTTACTTTATATAGAAAGAAATCAAAAGAAATAAGTATATATTTACTATAGATTAAGACTATAGAAGTAAAAGAACTAGATTGTATAAAATGGGATAAGATGAAGGGTCTAGCTATAGAAGAATAGGATGAAATTAAAGACCCCAAAGCACTTAGCACTTGCCATAGAAAACTGCCACAGCTATAAGCTGGTATGGGATTATCAGTATCGATTGACAATATCACAGATAATCTCCAACTCGGTTCCAGATACTCATTCATGTATAAATATAATATGCCCGCGTATGATACATTCCCATCCATCCCATCCCATCCCATCCCATCCATCATCATATCTCATAGACCCGTCGCCAGGAATCCTATATTACACACCCAGTAAATCATGCACGCATATAAAGAAGAAAACGTATTGAAAATCATCCCTCTCGTATCGCTTCCGTCATAATCATCAAATCATTTTCATCTAAAGCCGCTGGAGGGGGTATCTCAAAATGCGCGCTTCCTTGTGCACCGCCAACGCCTGCTAGATCCGCGCCTGGCAATGTGCTCGTATCTGGTGTATGGGCCGCTACTGTTGGCCGCGGCAATTCTTCTGTCGTCGTGTTCGGGGGTACTTGTACTTCTATGTGCTGTAGTCCTTGGCCTGGGGGGTTAGAGCCGAGGGCTGAGATGGTCTCTATTTGCTCTGTTGTTACACCTGGGTCGGTAGTTTGGGTGTGTAAATATTCTGAGCTGAGAGTAGATATTTGAGGTTTGAATTCAGTGCCGAGTCCAGAGACTGGCAGCAAGGAATCTGGCTCTTGAGTTTCCAGTCGAGGGGGTGACCTTCCTCTGCGTGGATAGATGTCTGAGGTGTCTGATACATCTGTTACTGCATAATCGTGTACGTTGATGGTTCCATCCAGTGCTGGAGGCTGGCCATATGGTGAGTTTATCAAACCATTTTTCTCGGGATAATTTCCATGTCCGTTTCCATTTCCAATTCCATTCCCATAAGCCTTCTCATCCGTGTGGCGTGCATCTACCACGATTGGGATTGCGCGTAAAGGCTCTTGGTACGGCTCTTCCATCTCAGGGAAGAACGTTAATAAGGTTGAAGCTTGTGTACGGAGCCTGGGATCATCATGCAGACAACGATGGCAAATATCTAGAAAATAGTCCGGAATCTCCGCAGGAAAAGCAGATAATGTCAACGGACGCTGCGTTTCCGGCTCATCATGTTGCGTAGCCAGAGCATACAACACCATTCCCAATTGGTACAAATCAGATTTGACGCCAATGTACATGGAAATGCGCTGATTGCTCTCAATGAGATCGCGGACCTCAGGAGGTTCCCAACCGACGGGACAACCTCTTCTATTTATGTCAATGATCTTTGCATTATCATATGCATCGATGACAATATTGGAAAGAGTGAAATCTCCCTGCACAAATCCCGACTCGTGAATCTCAGAAAGACCCTGAACAATTTGCCTTGCCCACCGTTCTCTTCGACTCCAAGGAATCTTGCCTTCGCCATCGTAGATGACATCAATCAGGGCACCTTGCTCTGCGAAACTGATGAGAAGCCCTTTGACAGTCTCACCTTTGTTATCAAGCACGACGCCTCCAAATTGGATCACACTGCGAGAGCCAGAAAGCTGATGAAGAGCGTTGATCTCGTAAAGGAACTCATCGACCGTATCGGGACCAGGGATTTCTTTCTTGATAAACACCTGACCATCAACCTGAACCTTGTAGACGAAACCAGAGAGATGAGATTCAAAAACAAGTTCATCTTCTCTGATCCGTCGACAATTGAGATGATTGATAGATCTGACGGGAGGATATGAGATAATTTCAGAAAGATCCTCAACCACGTGCACATGAAGCCGTTCGTTCTCGGTCTGCAATTTCAGGTTTGTCACAGTGTCGTAGAATTGGATATCAGGCAGCGACTCGCGAATAGCTTCATATATCCGTGCACTTTTGTCTCGTTGAAATCTCGTCCGCATAAGCTCCTCTTCCAAAGAGCCCTCGGGACAATCTCTATAATCCAACGAGATGGTCACACGCCTCCAATGTGAGGGTGTTTCTGCAAAGGTAACGAAAAACTTCTCCCTATTGGACTTGTCCCGAAAGTGCATGCTGAGATTCAGGATCCACTTCCGTTCCAGCTCCTCGAGTATCATCTCATCGAAAGCCTCTGTAGATATAGACGCCGTGTCAATAGCTGACGCCTCTTTCGAGACGTCTACGTATTCCTGAGCCTCATCCTCTGGTGTAGTAACCGGTGCGACCTGGTAGTTATCCAACACTGTCTCAATTGTCTCGGTCGTTTCCAATAGCTCGGGTGCACTGAGTCTAGGGTTCGAAGCCACAAGTAGAGACGAGTTTCGGAAGGAGGCATTTCGTCTCCGGTCTACTGAGACGGTCCGTCGTTCGTCGGCATTGGGCTTATTCGGTTCGAGCCTGTCTCGCAGCTCTGATTGCTGTCTCCTAAATGTTCCAGTCCGAGGCAATCCGGGCACGACCTTTCTCGACAGTCTGTGAGCGATGCCGGGCCGAGAAGTATCCTCTTGTAGGGGTTGTGACGGAGCTGTGGTACTGGCACCGTCATCTCTCCCGAATAGCTTCCTCCAGGACCAGGTATTTCTTTGGTCGGTGGATGCGGCTCTCGTGTGAGGCTTCTCCGTTTGAGCCATTGTGGTGTCGGGATGGTCCCGGGAGCTGTGCGGGAGATCGTCAGTTACCACGAACTGCACTACGACTTGACTGAATGGGAGGGAAGGAAAGGGAAGGGAAGAATGGAAGTCTCATGTTGCATACGTGGTGGAGGTGGAGGTGGAGGTGGATGTGGAACTGGAGTTGCCACTCTCTTTTGTGTTTGTGGCTGTCAGCAATTCGAGAGGCTGGTGATCATTTCCAGACGCCCGAGCTTGTGTAGCATGCAATGACCCGGCAGCGTATATGTATATGTATATGTAGGCGTAGGCGTGTTGTGTTTATTAAAGAGCAGCGGCACTCTCCTGTTCTTGTAAGGGTGTATGGAGATCATTGCATTGGCATCATTCGAGTAGACATGATAAAAGAGGAGGCCATGCCATAGGAGTAGGTAGTAGGTAGGTTTTGAGTTGGGCTGGGTGTTATTGTGGTTATGGAGAGGAAGTGAGGCGGTCGTGTAATTGTTGGCCTTTAGGGTATTGAAATACTAGACTGTGCTGTATCCTATTCGACGTGCCGCATGCAGGCAGTATGCTCGTATGCGTATGCGGAGGCGTACTGCGTGTGTATGCTGTATGCTGTATGCTGTATGCTGTATGCTGTATGCTGTATGCTAGTTTTACTGGTACTAAATACTGGGTGGTGGTGAGGTGAGGACACTGGACAGATGCAGATGCAAATGCACAAACGAGGCCGCAGGAGCGGTCAGGACGTTGCAGAGAGCCTCGGAGAGGGGGAGGGGAGGGGGTGGGGGATGAGAGAGGGGTGGCTGGGGCGGTGCACCACTGAACAACGCACCACATCCATCCATCATCCATCGCCAGCCAGAGACTGTAGGCGAGAAGTAACATTCTTATTCTGTGCTGTGCTCTATGGTTGCCTCACTTTTTGCGCGTGAGGAATGGTGTGCTAAAGGGTCAGAGGATTGGGATTGGGATTGGGATTGGGATTGGATGAAATGGGATGGGATGGCAGGTGCAGGCGTGGGTGGGACGTGCCGTGCGAATAGGGATAGAGTCAAGCCGGAGAATAAGAAGAAGAGCCTAAATTATTGGTTACAGTGTCTAGAGCATACAGTAGTTCCTCCCCCTGGCTGTTTCTTGGGGCCTAAAGGAATACGTACAGTGAGTGCATACAGTGCAGTCGGTAGGGTAGGGTAGGTAGGGCAGAGTCGTACAGCGGGACGGGCCAATCCGAAGGACACTTGTCTATCAATTAACCTTGACAGCAGCCTATTGGCAATAATGTCCAGTAGAAACCCCCCAAACCATCCGTATTCTTTTTGAATAAAACAACGAATTAGAGAGGGAGATGGCAGAGCGGGGTCAGCAGTGAGTTCGATGAATGTATATATTTCCGGAAGCAGCTCCTGATAGTCAATTCGAGTTAGGGGTAAAGATATTGACCTCATCTATTTACATGCATCCATCCATTCATTCTCTCCTACCCATATAGAACACCAACTACTCGTACTACAAGGAAACAAAACAGCCAGCCTGCTCAGAAGCTGTAGACACATTAAGGTTAACCGGTCCGGTACCGTGAAAGCGGGGGTAGAAGTGAGATTTAGACCCCAACACAACGCTTCTAGAGTACCGTACCGTATCTCTCTGCAATTCTTATAAAACCCCCAAAAGATCAAAAAGCACTCACTCCATTCCATCCCTTTCCTCCCTCTCAATCCCAACCCCTTCTTCAACCACGGCCCGTACCTAACTAAGATCCCACGGGCTTCAATTCCCTCATGCATCTCACCCGCGCCGAGCCCATCCCCTCCCCTCCCCTGACCGAGAACCAAACAAGGCGTTGCATTAGCCGAATAGTGGATACTGAATTCCACCGCTGTATGGAATACCATTGACTTACTTTACCGGCAAGGCGTTGGCGCTGGCGTTGGTGTTGGGCAGCAATGCCACGAGCAGGTAAGGCAAGGCAAGGCAAGGCAACCTGACAGCGTTACACGTATGCTTCTCTCTTCCTTACTTTTCCTTCCTTCGTTTCCATCATAATACCCAGCCCAGCCCAGCCCAGCCACACCACAATACAATACAATACAATACAATACAATACAATACAATACAAAGTACCAGTACTTAGTGCATCCATCCCCAGCCCCGTGAAACAACTGGTCATAAGCAAGGCAACACAAGACAAGACAAGAATAACAAGCTGTTGGTTACCTGCTATTATTCGGTGCAGTAGCTATCTTATCTACCTACCTTAGCTGCGTTAATCATACTAGAAGTTCCAGACTTGGAATCTCTCCATCTGATCCGTCATTTTGCTTTCCTAGTGACATGCATTTGGGTACCCATCCATTGATAAAGCCCAATTGTCTTTCATTCTCTCATTCTCTCATTCTCTCACTCACTCACAGATACGGGAAAATACGAGCAGACGTCAACCCAACCCACAAATCAAATCAAATCAACTCAACTCAGCTTTAATACCAGACACGAGCACGAGCACGAGCAGAAATCTACCCAGCTAGTAGTAAACACACCTATTTTACATTCCAGCATATACTCAACTCTACTCTACTCTACCCTTTCCCGTCTCGTGCGAGTAGAGTACGAGTACAAGTACACATCTATCACGATATATCTAACGACATCTAAATGTAACGCATGCACGTATATATAGTGGAGAGTTTTGTCCGTCCGTCCAACCACCTGAATGCACCGTGATCCAACAAAAGAACGCCGGTGCCATGCCATGCCATGCCACGCCATGCCACCCATTCCCCGCATCGCATCGCATCGCATTTATTCGTTCGTGGTACGGCATTATGTACAAGAACATTCGAGACGATGCATTACTCAATCATCATCCTCACTCTCCTTCTCGTCCTTTTTCTTCGTAGCCCTCTTCTTCCCAAGCTGGTCTTTCCACACCGCGTTCGCTTGCTCCTTGTCCAATCCGGGAAAGACAAGATCGAAGACGTCCGAGTACCACTTTGCCGGCTTACCCTCGATGCCTTGCTTGATATTCTGTGTATCGTCAGTCGGCCATCTTCACTAACTAACGAATGTCTCGATCCAACGAAACAGGAACATACCTCGGGAAGCTCAAGCCAATCAGACATATTATCATCCGGGAAAATAATCATCTTCGACCCCGCGCGTCGTGCAGCAACAGTCTTCTCCCTCAACCCTCCTATCCGTAACACCTTCCCCGTAACCGTCAACTCACCCGTCATCGCGATAGTAGGATCCAACGGTCTATTCAGCGCGAGCGACATCAGAGAAGTAGCCATCGTGATACCAGCAGAAGGGCCATCTTTCGGTACTGCTCCTTCCGGACAGTGCAGATGCACCTTTGCCTTGTCGAAGAAGTGGTTACCAGGGTAATTCTTCGCCATTACGGATTTCGCAAACGAGTACGCAATTGTGGTCGATTCTCTCATCACGGCGCGAAGGTTTCCTGTTGTCGCGAGCCCGGGACGAGAATCTGGTGTCAAGGCACTTTCGAGGATCGATTCGACGTACAAAGCAGCGCCCCCCATTTGAGTCCATGCAAGACCCATTGCTACTCCTGGAGGCGTGGTATCGTATAGACGATCAGAGGTGAAGACTGGGGGACCGACATAGTCCTTTAGGTTTTCTTTGTCAATGGTGACATGGACCGTATCGGGAACATTGAGACTAATTCGGGGCTTCTCCGTAGTTTCCTTTTCGATGTTATCGGGAGTCTCCTTGACATCGGTCTCATCCTTCTTCGACTCTTCCAAGGCAGCCTTCCCTTCTTCGGTCAATGCCTCCTCTTCAGAAAGGTCGCTTTCGCCGAGGTCTTGCACGATTTTCAGTGCTGATTTGCGATATACCTTCTCGATCTGTTTCTTTAGATTGCGAACCCCAGACTCTCGACAATAAGACTTGATCAGCTCCTCGATCGCCTCCTTGCTGAGATCAACGTCAACTTCCTTCAAGCCAGCCAGCTCTTTGGCGGCGGGTGACAAGTAGCGTTCTGCAATTGCCATCTTCTCGTCTGCAACATATCCCGAGAGCTGAATGACTTCCATTCGATCCAAAAGTGGTCGAGGGATGGTATCAGTCATGTTGGCTGTACAGACAAAAAGGACCTTGGAAAGGTCAACCGGCACATCAAGGTACTGATCTAAAAATGAGTTGTTCTGCTCGGGGTCAAGGAGCTCCAACAACGCAGATGCTGGATCTCCCTGGTGTCCTCGCCCTAGCTTATCAATCTCATCGATCAATATCAAAGGATTCTCAGTTTGACACTTTTTCAACGCTTGAATGATTCGCCCAGGTAGTGCACCAACGTATGTTCTACGGTGACCCTTGATCTCTGCAACATCGGCAAGACCCCCAACACTAAACCTGTAGTATTGTCTGTTGAGAGCTCTCGCAATACTCTTTCCAATGCTAGTTTTACCCACACCTGGAGGACCGACAAAGCATAGAATCTTGCCCTCGACAGTGCCTCGTAGTTTGCCCACAGCAATGAACTCAAGGATACGATCCTTGACGTCCTGTAAACCGTGATGATCTTCATCAAGGACAGTAATGGCGTTCTTGATTCCGAAATTCTCCGCGCTTCGCTGCCCCCAAGGAATCTGTGTCAACCAATCCAAATAATTTCTGGTAACGTTGAACTCCGACGCAGATGGCTCTAGATGTGCAAGCTTGTTAAGCTCTTCATCAAAGACTCTTTTAACAGCCTCTGGCATGGCAAGCTTCAACGCCTTCTCTCTAAACTTTTCCACCATCTTGTCTTTCCCGTCGGATTCGATGCCAAGTTCCCTTCGAATACCCTTCATTTGCTCCATAAGCCAGTATTCCCTTTGTCGTTTCTGAATCGACCTCTCAACGTCCTTGGAAATCTTCGATTGCAGTTGGGCATTCATCAACTCCTTTTTCAAGACCACCATAGCTTTCTGTAATCTTTCTTCTACATTCATCGTTTCCAGAACCTCCTGCAACTCGTTGAGTTCGCCTGCTGAGACTGCAGCAGCAAAATCAGCAAGCTTGGCGGGCTCATTCATAACGTTCCCGGCAGACTGGCTCATTGAATACGTAGAGATCTGATCCCGGAATAGACTGTTCAGATTTGCCACTTCTTTGAAGACATTGACGATTTCGTTGGTGACAGCTCGAATTATGGGGCTCTTAAGATCGTGCGGCTCCTCAGACATGTTCTCCACGTTGACCAAGCTAACAGGGTACTTTCGTAGGAAAGACGTAGGTTCGTAAGGAGCAATATCTGCATCTTTTGATGCCACAGGGCCCTCCTCAAAACTAGCAACCACGTCACCCTGTTTATCGCCTGTCCCTTCTTCCTTCTGTTTTGGCGGTGGAATAACCTCAGGAATAGCGTCCAGCTCGGCCTTCGCAACACCACTCCCACCCGGCTTTACCAACGCACTCATCTTGATCCTTCGATGCGGATACAAGACAGCCGTCAAGGCCCCTTCATCCCCATGCACGGGGAACGCGCTTGTGATCTGCGCAAACACCCCAACATCATACACATCGTCCATGTTCTCAATCACATCCCCGTCCGCGTTCTCATCCTTAAATAAGAACCCTCCAATATAGGGCTGTCCTCTTTTCATCATATCCTGAATTGCCGCAACAACATTGGGATCCCGGACCGTGACTGCTTTGTAGAACCCGGGAAATAGAGGACGTTTGGCGATGGGAATGGCCATTACCTGCGGGTAGACTTCTGGGATTGAAGGCTTCGCGATGGCGGTCTTGTCTGAAGTGTTGCCTTTTCGTCCTTTTTTCCCGCCATCACCACTGCCAGAATCGCCTCCGGACGCAGCAGCACTCCCTCGGGCGTCTGCTGGAGCATTCCCTGTTGATTCAGGAGCCTTGGCCTTGCTCTCTGCCACATTATCGCCACTTGTTTTTTTGACAGCCTCTGTTTTGTCTTTTTCTTCCGCTGTTTCCTCGATCGCCGCATCTTTCGGGTCTTTGGGTGGTGGTTCTTTCCGTCGTACAGGAGAGGTCGAGAAATTCGAAGATAAAGGTGTCGTGTAAGCAGGGGCGAAGGCTCGCAATGAGCTAGATGGAAGCTGCCGTTGCCGACTAATTGCTGAACTGTAGAGTCTGCTCGAGGAACTCGAGCTGTATCTAACACATGTCCTCGTCGTGGTTCGGAGAGCAAGCCGCCATGGTAGGTTTTGGCCGTATAGCATAATTCCGCGGTACTGTTACGTTCTGGTATGCCCTCGATTTGATCTGCGACGCCGAAGGAAAACGCCAAAGTCGAATTACGATTCAAACAATGTACGTGAAATGCAGAAAGTGTACAAGTAGAAGGAAGAGAAAGTGGTCGAGGAGAGAAATTGGATGGATAGCAAGGCGGATTGCATTCTGCTGATTTCTGATCGTCATGGATGCTTTGTAAAGACCGGCCTTCTTTAACGCCGACTTTCGGACCTGGCCTGGCCTGAGGTTTAAATCTTAGCCGAACTTGCCCCCCTATTTTCTGAAAGTACTTTTAGTACAGAGTAGGAGCGGTACAAAGTATAATAGCGCGATATGTAAAGACAGCGGGTGCCTCTTTTCTTTTTTCTTTTTTCTTTTTTCTAGACTTCTAGACTAGAAGGATCTTTGTTAACTTTAATAAGTATGGATTCAGAGCCTGATATATAGCAAATTTTATATCATCTACCTCGTGAAATACCAGTTCCACCCTTTTATATTAATAGCACTAGAGGCTAGCAAGGCGCAACAAAGCTTCAACCCTTAAAATCTCTCTACTACTATTTCTAAACAAGTCCTTAACATCCTATATTAATAATCTATTCTGAAATTAACTCTATTCTACTAGAATCTCTAAAGAATGTGCCGCATTGCTACCTACTCATAGCTATCTATCTATTAGATAGTCCGCGTAGGTATTATTATAGTATATGATCTATCTCGCATTCCTTAATTAGGAAAAACCGGCTAATATCATGCGGAACTCGAGGAGAAGGGTTCATTCTCACTTAATAGCATCACAACTCACATCACTGCAATCACCAGAGGCAAGTATACATAATTCCATATTTATTTCCTTCATCTTCACTCCTTCCGTGCCCCCATGCATGCCCTATCAACCAATCAATCAATCTATCAATCAACCCACCATTATTTCCACGCATTCAACCCCGCCCACGGATCCCCACCTTGACCATGCTGCCCCCATTCCTCTGCTGCTGCTGCTGCTGCTGAACCCCACCTCCATATCCATACTCCTGCTGCCCATACGTCTGCTGCGGTCCCAAAGGCGGAGGTCCGGGCGGAGGTGGCGGCGGGATATATCCAGGTGGTAACTGGCCCGGCCTAGGACTTTGCGGCTGGGGCTGCGATTGCCGCCCATGGTTCTGGTAGGTCTGGGAGAATTGCGTTTGGTTTGGTGGCGGTGAGGAATGTTGGGGTCGGCCGTAGTTGTGCTGCTGTTGCTGTTGGGCGAATTGCGTTTGTGTGGGTGGTGGGGAGATGGGTTGGGATGGACGGCCGTAGTTTTGTTGGGTGTTTGGAGGGAATTGGGTTTGTGTTGGCGGTGCGGAGAGGGGTTGTGATGGGTCTCGTGGGAGGTAGTTGCCTGGGTTATAACCGCCTTGGGTTTGGGGTTGTGGTGTTTGCTTTGGGGAGTAAATGTCATTTGGCCGTGATTGAGATTGTGGTTGAGGGGGGTATTGGCTTCCGTTTTGGGTGTAAGCAGGATGATTCGATTGGGCGAAGGATTGAGAATGAGGTGGTGGTGAAGTCGGAACTTGGTATTGTCCTGTCAGGTTTGTGGCTGGATATCTTGTGGTGGGCGAAGCTGATTGATGTGATTGGTATGACATTGATTGCGCGCGAGATGGCTTCCCAGGTGAAGTAGAAGGATCCATTGACATCCGCTCCATGAGACCACGCAGGCGCTCTCGCTCTCTATCAGCTTGTCCGCCAACATTGGCTGCTCGTTCTTGCTCGATATGACTGAGAAGTTGTGCACCTTCCGATCTTCGGTTGTTCACAAATGTCTCCACATTCTTATCAAGGCTCTCCACGGTATCTTTCATCTCACTATACCATTGCTTCGCGCTTTCAAGACCAGCCTCGAGATCTAAGAATTCTTGGTATACCCTCCTATACTTGGATGTAACAGCCCCTTTTTGGCGATTTATGGTTTCATATTTGCTTTGTTCAGATCTCACTCTCTTGTCTTGTAATAGCGTATTAAAGGTAGATGTAAGCTCTTTCATCAATGAAGATTGTTTGTGATTTGCTGTGATGAGTCGGTTTTGGTGTGGACGGAACTTTTCAAGTTCTGCTTGGAACAATTGAGTTTCATATGTTGAGATGGCCTTCTTGTTGAGTATCAGGACTTGAGAAATATCATCGTTGTGAACCTAAACTCGTCAGCGATAACAGCATAAATGTTACACTTCGTATATACCTTCTCTTTCAAATCTTTTAGCACTTGCGCCCTTTCCCGCTTGATCAGATTCAGCTTCTTCAATATCTCCTCTACTTTGTTAACCTGATCCATAACACTCATGCCGTTATCTTCAAAGTCGTCGTCCAAAAGGTTTCCTTCCGCGCCAATCGGACTTCCGACACCTCTCTTTCCACCAACTTGAATCAGTGCCCTTTGGAAGAGAACATCTGCCTCTCCACTCTCACCAGCTGATCGCATCTCATCGAAATCAACTTCGTGTTGCCGCATCTTCGAGTATAATTGACTGTCACTCCGTGCTGCCTCCTCGAGCGCGTCCCGATAATTCCTTATATCATTCCGAAGAGTCGTCGTTAATCTCGAACTTGGTTGCTGTGTCCAATCCGCTTCGTATTTTGATCGCATCTTCTCGCAAACACTTTCTTCCATGTCCAACTGCTTGCTGCTCTTATCCAGTACCGTAATTACATCCTCTTTTCTTGATTTCAGGAAATCAAAGACACTACCAGGATGATCATGATTCGCTACATCATCGCACCACCCTCGATATTCATCATCTGCTGTTAGTTCATGGTCGAAACCCCCCTTTAGAATCTGTAAAGCGCCTGGTAACCTCAAATAGTCTAAACTCGCAGCCATTTCTCCGTTTGCAGTCTCTGCCCGCTCAGTCTCGGCTCGAATCAACTTGGCCTTCTCCTCGTCATATAGACTTGCAGATTCCGTGACAGACATTGGCACGATCTTCTGGAAGATATCTGGACCGGTGATACGCTGAATATCTTGCCCTGCATACAACTCACTAACAGGGATCGCTTTAGCTGCAGGAAGCTTGGGGATGACTGCAAGACCCGCTTCTACAGGTACAGTCTGGTGGTAAATGTAATCATTGTCCTTGACGAGCTCGGTGAGTTTCTCTTGGACATTGGCGAGATGGCGTTTTGTGAGTTCAAATAGATTAGGTCCTGTTTCTGCAGTGAGATTTGAGTTTGCTGGAACGTTTCCGGGGAAAGAGTTCGATAGCTTGTTAGCTTCTCTGGCCGCAGTTTCAGCGACCTGCAGACGCGAGATGGCTACGCCATGGGAATTCGCGTCATCATCTGCAAGTGCTTGATAATACTGGGCTACCGATGCCATATGATGTGCTTTGATCTGTAAAGTAGTTAGAATGGTTTCCCAAATACCTCTAGGTATCAAAGCATTGTAATTCCGAAACCGCACTTCGAGCTCTATTAGAAACAGAAAATTAAGAGCATACCTGGACCACCAAAAGCCACACTTTCTCAAAAACGGCCTTGTTGACATTCTCCTGCGTTCCCTCCACAGCTTGAGCATATAGATACCCCGCTTGACTCGCAAGTTTCGCCAGCAATCCAACCTTCTTCCCATCCGCAATCTGCTTCTCCAAGAAAACCTCCTGTCCCTGCGCAAGCATAATCTGTATGAGCGTCTTGACCGTATCCCGACTCAGATCCGTAGAAGGGGCATGCAGGAAGTTCTCGTTGATGTACGTAAACATGCCCGCGGACGCCTGGAAGGAATGATACGCCGTCTTCAGGCCCGAGTCCTCGGATCTCGTCTGGTGAGCGGCATGACAAGACAGCACGGCGGAGATGTTGAAGATTATAGAGGCCTTTTCGTATGCGAGGGAGAATTGGGAGGTGGGCTTATGTGTAAAGGCATCGAACCTGTACCCCCAAGCAAAACATTAGCCAAGGTCGCCCAAATGCCATGCGTTTATTGCAGATGCAGATGCAGATAAAGCTTGCTTTGCTCTTCTTCTCTTACCAAGTAAAGGATATCTTGATATGGTTCTCGTCGACCGGGAACCGCAGATCCAGTAACTCGAGCTGGCCATAATATCTGTACAGCAAATCCCTCCCCGCAGCACTGTCCTTGCCGGCGCCCCTCATGTCCTGCCGCAGCCGGTTCAGCGTCGCGCACTCTTCGGCATAGCGCTCTGGGTCATCGCCGTATGTCTGGCGGATGTAGCCCTTCAGCGGCTGGATCCAGTCTATCTCGTTGGTGGCCTTTAGAGGCACGGATATCATGGGAGCCTGCATACTGGCATTTGATCATTCAGCAAGGCAGAGTGAAGCTGAAGGGGGTTCTTCTGCGTGCGCAAGAGCTGGCTGGTTTGGATCCGGGCGGCTGTAGTTGTGATGGGTTGTGAGGCGATAGGACGTGGGTTGGCGATAGGCGGGGTGTTCGTGGCGGTTTGTACCTGGCCTGGCCTGGCCTGGTCCTGCTGTACTGTACTGTACCTTGCTGTACGTGCTGTACGGTACGGTACGGTACCTTGGTCTTGGTTTATGAAGGATGCCGATGCCCTAGCTTAGCCTGATGCGCTCGACGTCAACGTCATAGGTACATGCGACTCATAGTCCTAGGCGCGGTGTTGTAGTTGTTTAGACGTGTACGGTGTGTACTCCGTATAGGAGGATTCGTAGGTGTAGGTGCAGATATTGAGTTGGTAGGGATTACGAGTACAAGTCAAGCCCAAGTTACAGAGTAAGTTGAGAATGTCATCTACAAAGGACGTTCTTATTGTTGAATCCTGAATAGATCATTCATCTGGCATGGCATGGCTTAGTTCTACTAACGTACAATAGAATAGCCTACAACTAGCCGTGGATTTTCAGAAGCCTATTCGATGAGCGTCCTGCAGACTGCGGAAGCGGCAAGCAATCACCTCACCTACCTGCAGAATACACAGCCATTACCAGGCCGCGAAGTGCATACTGTAAATGCCGATACCATTACCTTATACTTAAGGTACCTAGCATTATATCCTATCATATTTCCCCCCCATATTCCATTCCTCTCTTTACACTTTACACTCACCTACCTACCTAATCTACTCTACCGTTTAATCACTCTACTCCTTTCCACCCACTCCTTTCCTACTACTTAAGCGCCGAGCCAGGGCCAGGTGCGGCTTCGCAACAAGATACTGGACTAGACTGGGGAGAGGAAACCAACTACCTATGGTTCTGGCAATGTGTATGCAAGTGAGCACCCAGTCGCATCTTCATATGGCAGAATCCTGTCCCCATTGGCTCAGAACTCATGTGCCGGAATCGCTTCATCACCACCACACCACTACACTACCAACCGAGCGGGCCGTAGCGGATGCGGAGCCAGAGATGAAGTAAATACGCTGTGGTCCGAGACAACGTCTCGGGGTATGAGGTGAGGTGAGGTGAGGTAGGAGGAGGGAGGTATGAGCAAGGTACAAGGTACAATGATTCTTGATTCTTGATTCTTGATTCGAGAGACTTGAGTAGAGTTACCCCTATGATATCCTATCCTATCCTATATGCCACCACTCTAACTGTACAAATGCGCGCCCGCCAGCCAATCTAAATGCAGATACGCTACGGTAGAAAGACGCCTTTGCTCCATCACTCATCTCATCTTATTATTCTCCCAGCAACATAACATAACATACAAACTGTTTGTACAATACAAGTCTAAGCATAAGTCTATGAATCTGAATCCGAGGGTTTCTTCGTCTTGTCGTCGGCCGATCTTGGGTCTGACGCGGAGCTCTTCTCCTTTGAAGCATTCTTCATGGCGTCCTCGACAGCTTCCTTTGCATGACTACCGTCGTCTGTCAATTTATGCCAGACGGATTTGAGGAAGCCTTCATGCTTGGTGTGGCTGCGAGATCTCGAGTCAGAAAAGGAAACTCCAAGTGTCTGTCTATTTAAAAACACTTACTCGTCTTCTTTCTTTCCGACGTTCATTACTCGCTTGGCTGTCTGGTCGTTGAGCTCGTCTGCAAGCATCTCGAGGATCGTACGTTGGTTTGTATTTAGGTATTTCGGCATGGCGACTTTGAATTCGACTCTGAGGTCTCCAGAGCCAGTTCTTCTCCCTTGCAACTTCTTCATGCCCATCCCGGACAAGGTGATCTTGTCTCCGGTGGCTGTGCCCGTAGCAACCTTGACCTTGACTTCTCCATCCAGGGTGGGAATACTGACTTCGCCGCCCAGCATGGCCGTAGTGACGGGAAGCGTAGCCGTGTACAAAACATCTGATCCTGATCGGCTGAACTTGGGATCCGTAGCCACCCTGACTAGAACATAGAGATCTCCCGGAACAGCATTCGCGCCCGGATTCGCAGACTGTCCAGTGACGGGCGCGTCTCCCTCCCGATCCAATCTCAGCCGCATCCCATCCTCAATGCCCCCAGGAATATCGACGTTAATCGATTTCTTCGCATGGACAACCCCGTTTCCAGAACAAGATTTGCACTCCGAGCCCTTGGGGACCGTGACTCCGTTTCCACCACAGCTCGTACACCCAACCGCCATCTGAAAGCCGCCTCCCATACTAACTACCCGCGACCCTGTTCCCCCACAGCTCTTACACTCGCTCTTTTTCGTGCCCGCCTTCAACCCATTCCCCGAGCACGTCTTGCAAGTAACCAACGGCGTAATCGATATACTCTTGGTCGTCCCCTTTGCCGCCTCCATGAAACTGATCGTAGTCTGCACATCGATATTATCCCCCACCAAGATTTCCTGCTGAAACCCCCCTTGTCTCCCAGATCTGCGTCCCCCACCACCACCAGTAAACCCCTTGAACAGATCCTCAAAATCGAAATCCGCCCCAAATCCCCCTCCAAATGGACTTCCACCCCCACCACCCGTGAAAGGGTTCGCGCCCCCGAACGGACTACCACCACCAGGACTGGGTCCAGCCCCTTGATCAAAGGCAGCGGCGCCGTATTGATCCCATGCTGCTTTCTTCTGCGGGTCCGTGAGTAGCTCGTAAGCGGATTGCGCTTCTGCGAATTTGTCTTTAGCGGTCGGGTCTTTGTTTGTGTCGGGATGGAACTTTTTGGCCAGGCCGTAGTATGCTTTCTTGATATCGCCTGCGGAAGACCCCTTATCGACGCCGAGGACTGTGTAAGGGTTCTTGGTCGCTAGGTGGCGGGAGGTTGCGTGGAAGGTCTTTTAGGTCATGTCAGTTTCTGTGTAGAGGGTTGAATGCAGGGTTGGGATGGAGACTCACTCTTTTCTGTGTTGTCCCTGAAGTCCTTTCAGCTGACATTAATAGCTTTGGACGCAGCGATGGAGCTGGTGCGGTGCATATCGATCGAGTTTGCGTATTCGAGGCATCATTGCGAAAGCGTTGCGGTCGAGATGTCTGGGTAGGACATATGATCCGGGTCGTTGTGGCGGCCTTGGTGAGAAGGCTTGTCTTACCAGCGTTCATAGTGTTGTATTATCAGCATGCATTGGTGCCAGATCTGTGATTCCTGTTCTAGCCCGGACTCTAGTGATAGTCGGGGTTGGATGGATTGGCGTTGATGGGCTTTGTATTTTCAGTGAGTATTAAAGTTGACATGTTGATAATCTGAGCAGAAGTACTGTAACTTTTTTTTGCGTTGCCGCTGATTGGTTGAAGATTGGCTCTAAACTCCGAACGCGGGAGAGCTTTCTGGAACACTCTCAGCCTCGGTCTTTGAATTTCTAATAGCCATTGCACATTCATGTTATTTGTGAACGGTGTATTGATTATTTATCTGTTTACCTTGATTTGCGTTTCCTATTAATAGTAGAAAGTTAATTCTGTGTCACTCCTTTGGGTTAGCAAAATTACACCTACCTATGGTACAAGTAGTAACAGAAATGTTAGGAGGTCATATAATCAATCCATAATGCCTGACCCATTAAGAAAGAGTTATGTTAATTAGGGGATGCCAGCCCATGAGTGATGAGCAAATCTCTTGATGTTGTGACTACATATTTCTTAATAAGTTTGTGTTATAGGTAGTGGAAGGCTGCCGTGAATTCAAAGGTCACTTTCCTCAGCCTTAATACTGGCGCGTGAAATCTTCAACCACGCGTTTAAGCGTGATACGTGCAAATATACCAAGCAATTATAGATTGATAACGACTTTGTTGTATTCATTAAGAAGCAGTGATTCCGCTAAGATTTCGATTTGGGTATCGTCCTTGCTAGAACGCCATATTACGCCAATTCCATTTCCCAGCCGAACGTAGTACCTATGCACAATCCAGCATCCAAGCCACCGAAGTTCATATATTACCATTGGGCTATTGTCGAGGTCGGTGAGGATCAAATCGCATTCGAAAATTCTTGTCTGCAGAGCTAGGTATCAGTCTTTATTCCCAAACAATTCAGTTTTCTCCCAGGCAGGACCAACTCACCCTGAAATCGAACTTTGTACAGAAAATCCACCACAATCTCATTCTCCACAATGCCCATATTGTTGAAATGTTTACGAGCAGTGTTCGCGAGTTGTTCGTGGGTCTGCCGCCTCTGTTCCTTCTTCCTGGCCATCGTGGGAGACATTCGCCCGATCGCTGATTGCGAGAGAATGAGTCGGTTATAGGGCTTGTTGAATGCAGACGGTGTGTTCAATCGATAGCCGTATCGATAGTTGTTTAACGTTGAGGAGTCGAAGCTTGTCCAGTCAATCTATTTGCAGAGGTGTAATTAGCCAGGGAAGCTTTCGCGCTGAGGATTTCCGACTTACAGTTGTGCTGGGAGCTGCTTCAGTGTTTCCTACAGCTGCGTTATTCTGCCCAGCTGAGACTACATCACGTAGTGAGCTTCCTCCTGCGGCAGTTCCGCCTACGCGTCGACCTTTGCCATTGGGAGCATTCGAGGAGCTTGGCCCAGCCTTCTCTTTTGTACTCGACGCCTCGGACCTGGAGTCGTCGTGCTGAGGCTTGGATCTTGGAGGCGCCATGTTGGATTGATGCAAGATTCTGCTCGAGAAACCGCGAGGTTTGCGAGGTGATTGCAAAGTGGTAGTGACGTATTCGTGATTCAAAGCGAATCCTAATGAATCCTCATAAAAGTCGCGACGCAGGCTCTCGGACGCGCCCGCGCCATAGTAAAGTGAAAGTGGTCTTTCCCACTAGGCAAATCGTTTATCCGCCTTCTTATCTTGCTATCACCTCGTGACTCTTTTCCAACTCTGTCCTGTCCTACTCGAGTAGACCAGAGCAGTCCCAGTTTTCTCTCTCAATCTCTCGCGCTTACTTCTCTCATATTCCTCCCGCATCATCGGACTCTCCGCATCTTCATTATTGATTTCTTCCCTATGCTTAAAGCTTTATCAAATCTGCGGCATTTTCTACCTTTATTATTACGCACATTGACGGCCAGTAAATGAGATTTCCCCGAACGTCAAAGCACTTGTCCCTTTTCTATTCCGCCTGCATATGGACTATGCATGAGCATAAGCCAAGGCGGCAGAGCACGCATCTGATTGATGCCCTGACGCACAGCTAGTGCCGTCTCGCAAATCAGCTTGATGAAAAGCTGGTCAGATGAAAAAGAAAAGCTTGAAAGAATTTTACCCCAGTCTCAGACCCCCAACCTCTCCCGAGTCCCCAGACATCGGGATAGTGCATAACCGACCTCATGTGAGATGAACCGACCCAAAGAAAAAGGCTTCTGCAAGGCCAGTTACATACGTTAGAAGCTCCATGGAACTATTCATTCTCGGCTGCTTGGACTTTCTCCTCGTAGTAACGACCGACGCTGTGAAGCATTTCTCTTCCTTGCAAATTTTCAGAGGCTTTGAAGAGCACCAGGGAATACTTGCTTTTCTTTCTATCAAAATCTTATGAATCGGAGAATTCCTATAAACAATGGCAAAAGGGCAAGCTTGCTGATGCAAGAACATTCATAGGACACTAACGAGAAAGCAACGAAGAAACGAATAAAGCTGTCAGAGATAGCGGTAACAGATATGATTATAACAATCTTGTCCGCAGACCAAGGACCAGCGACTTCTGGTGGGGTTTTAATGTTACAACTGTTTGATGCAAAGGATGCATAGACTACAGAAATGGACAGACAAAGGGATTAGAAGAGTGGTAATGCATAAATGCGGATTCACGATTTCATCCTGGCTTTTATATCCAACCCGAACTCTAGCTCTGGCTGGACTGATGGTGAATTTGCGATTCAACTCAACTCAGAGTTACACAAGCAAGACAAGGAGGCGAGGCCACGAAACGCGGAGATGTGGAGGTGGCCAGAATACGGAGTACCCCCCCCTACAGTACGTACCTATGTACCGGTACTATTCCTTTCCTTTTGGTGCCGTGCTTATTCCATACGAAACATATGGTCAAGCGTAAGGTAGGTAGAGCGAATAATTACAGCGAATAATAGCCATGTCAAGCCCAGAGACAGGCGGCAGGTGATGCTGTGAGGTTTTTAGACCAGCCAGCCTAGAAGGATGATCCGAGCTAAGGGATTGCCCCTCTTTCGGGTACAGTAGTCTACAAAAAGTTGGTCTTCCCGTTTCTTTTCGTCCATCGGAGTCAACCGCAGAGACGTTACTTTACACCCTGGAACCCAGAACAAGGTCTGCCGCTCGCTCTGCTTGCCCCTCTAGCAAGCCGCTGCTGCATCTTTTGTCTCCGCCAGCTGCCTCTTTTCCTTAGGGCCACCAGGGCTACCAGGGCTACTTGTAAGGGCTAAGCACTGCTGCGAGAGAGAGGGAGAGAGGAGAGGGAGAAAGAGGGAGAACACGCCCCTCGCGCTCCTCGCGCCCTTTATTTTATAGTATATACCCATTTAACCTGCGGCAACGGCAACTCCTAGGCTACCGTGTCTACCGAGTCTACTCCGTAATGTTCGACTATAGTTCTCCTTCCCGTACGCTACAACAATCTGACCCTCCACTAAGGTACTGTGCTCCGTACGCATCGCGCCGGCCCATGATATGCCCACTACAGTACTCCACTGTAAACTTCAGTGTTGACAGTGACAGATCCTCGACCCGAACCTAGCCCATCCTAGCCCATCGCCCATCGCCCATGCGCCGCACCAGATGTCTTTTAATCCCTGAACCCTTCCGTACAGTAGCTCAAAGTCCCCCATCTACTCTAAATACCCGTGCCCGTGTCCAGACCAGACCCCCACAGCACCAGACGAGGAAACTTTTCGATTCCGATACCACACCTTACCTACTTCTCCACATTCACGACCGCTATAACTTCTTTTTGTATTACGCTGCACAAGAATCTCCCAGCTGCACACGCTCGCACGCCTCACGCAATCCCACGGTGTTGTGTAAGCACTTGGCAGCATTCCGTAAGGTTGGTTCTACGACAACCCCGCGACAACCGCAGTTCAGGCAAATTTGCCTCTGGGTGTCTCCGCGGTCAGCCTTTGTAGAGACAAACTCACCGGCATGACATCGTCGAACTCGCGGGTCAATTGACCGGTCGAAGAGAGAAGTTGCGAGGAAGTCTTCTAAATAATACTTGCGGTGCCGCCTCAAGCGCCTTTATGATACTGTAACTATTACGGGTATCTACGAGTATATTGACAAAAGCTGTCTGCTGTAAGTTTGGTGTTACCTACCTACCTATACCTTACCATCTTGCCTTGCTTGGATCGTCGAGCAAGAGCTGCAAGCTCTGGACTTTACCCTCCAACTACAGTGCATGTTTTCTGACCCGATACCATGTAGTAGATGTGATCAGCCCCTACCAGTAGTCCAGCGCGTTGGAAGGTCGAGGGCGGTCGAACCAGTCGGTACTCTTCGGCATTAACCCCAATGGAGACAGCGAGACCCAGGATTATGACTTCAATTCTCGCAGCGCAACCTCATCCGTTTCCTACGAATAATATCATGTCACAGAATGATAGCCCCGCCATGGCTCAAATACAAGACCCCTCTCTACAACGTCGCCCAAGGGCAGAAACAGCCTCCACAGATAAGAGTCGCGGTCGACGTCAAAGCAGAGCTGAAAACGAGAATGACGATACCGAAGCTGGGGATACTTCGCCGGTAGATGGCGAGGGTGGTGAGGGGCACTCGTCAGAGGAGGATGGCCCTTCACGGAAGCGTCGCAGAAGTCGCAAGGGTCTGGACAAGAAATTTGAATGCCCTCATGAAGGCTGCGGCAAGAGCTATTCCAGAGCAGAGCACCTGTAAGGTCATTCCATCCTCTTACGGTGTGACTGGCTGTTGACCTGGATTTCAATAGCTACCGGCACCAACTTAACCACACTCCCAAGCAGATCTACAATTGTGACTTCCCAGATTGTACTAGAACATTCGTCAGGCAAGATTTATGTAACAGACATAGAGATCGCCACACGGCAAAGGGGTCTCAATTACACAGGAAAGATTCTATGATGGGTCATGCCCACGCCTCTCCAGCGACCGAAGCTGGGAACCCTTTGTCTATGCACGGCTCGAATTCACCTGAAGTCATGAGACCAGGCATTTCCGGTATCAAATCACGCGCTAATCAACTCCAATATCAATCACCCCAGGATATGAGCCCAAATCCATATTCGCCAGTCACCAACCAACAGCCTAGTACTTATTCAAGTACGGGTTCAAGTGGGACGATCTACTCTCAACCAGCTGGTTTCAAGCGTTCAAATAGCGATAGTGTGCCTAGAGAGCACACTTCAACCAATTCTGTGCCAAACAATCGACCTCAGCGCCATGCCAGCTTTGGTATTTCTGATGGCAAGCCAGCTGAATTTTCAAGGCCAGCTCTACAGACAGCCGTGGGTCCTTACGGGCTGCTCTCTTCTGCATCAAGCAGTCAAAGTTATCCTCCGCCTCAAGCTAGCCCACAAGGATATGTAAACCAACAAAACTTCACCCCATTCACTCTTCCACCCCCAGGATACTCAATGTCTGCAACGAGTACACCAATAGTAACCCGGGAAACAGATTCGACATATCCAACTTCTATGCCTACTGATTATCCCAATGACTCTATCCAGCATCAGCAATCGGGCCCTGATATGATGCTGCTAGACCAGATGACAGCACCTAATACGATGCCAGTGTTTGGTGGTGAAGGATACAACCGATCACCATTTGCAATTCCAGAAGACTTTGTGGCGTATTTGTTCAGCAACCAGCAACTGGAGAATGCTGCTTCACCTATGGGTCCGATCAGTCACCAAGCTGGTTATTCGCAGTGAGTTCTCCACCTGTACTTCCTTTTGGAGAAATCCCTACTGACTATATGCAAAGTTACCCGGATCCTGGAAACCAATACTATGCTCCCTACTTTCCGAATGATGTCAATATGCCCGGGTTCTTTCCACCAAGTCAGCAACCGCATCATCCCATGGCCGTCACCAGTCTTCTAGACACAAGTCTTCCAGAAACAGTCCTCTCGGAAGAAAAGAGCCAGCAGATTATCGACCTCATCAAAGAGCGATTCAACGAAACGGATCATGCACCAGTGGCGAGACAAAAAGAGGCCTTGCTTGAGGGCAATCGTAGTGAGGACAGCCATATGATGAGCCGGAAGATGATGCAAACTTATATCGGAAGCTACTGGGTCCATTTCAGCGCGCAAGTACCAATACGTGAGTCTCTTTGACCACCGTTTCCAATATAAAATGCTAATAATACACTGATTAGTGCATAAACCAACATTCTCGCCTGACAAGACGCCTAATCTACTCTTAATAGCCATGATTGCTATTGGTGCTTCGTGTCTAGACAAAATCCATGGCTATGAAGTGACTCAAGCAGGGGCAGAGCTGTCAAACTTCTTGGCCTGGCATCTGAGATGTAAGTTCTAAAAGCAGAGTTGGGTGAAGTCGTGTTACTGATACTTGTACAGGGGAGATCTTCAGCGATTACCACTTTCGGCCTCCGGCGAAGCTATGGGTCTTCCAAGCCCTACTGCTATTAGAGCTTTATGAGAAAATGTATTCAACGAGAGCATTGCACGAACGAGCTCATATTCATCATGCGACGACGATTACACTAATGAGACGTGGCAGTTCACTCATTGGTCGATCAGCTCTTGACTCTCCTCCCAGCGTACGAGATGACAAGCAAGGATTGAATGGATCTCGGCACTCCTCTGCATCTGGAGCAAACACACCTGATGAATGGTGGAATCACTGGGTCACGAATGAGGCAACTCGCCGGGCAGCATTCGCAGCATTTGTGATCGATTCTACTCATGCAACAATGTTTGGACACTCGACGGTGATGGTAGCTCACGAGATGCGGCTCCCGCTTCCCTGTGACGAAGCGTTGTGGAATGCGACAAACAGCGCCGAGGTTGGAAGAATTGAAGCTGGTCTACATGCCAACGGGGTAAAGCCAATATCATTCCTAGAGGGTCTCAAGCGAACTTTGAATGCACAGGAGGTGCGAACGAATTCTTTCGGCAGATCAATATTGATGGCCGGACTTTTGAGTGTAAGCTGGCATATGAACCAACGAGACCTGCAGGTCAACTCTCTTGGAGTCTCACAAGCACTCGGTGGACGGGACAAATGGCGTGGATCACTAACACGGGCATTCGATCTCTGGAAGCAAGATTTCGACCGCTCCTTGCAAAAGCCAGACAGCATTCCAGGTCCTTACATACACCCCGAAAAAAGAGAAGAGAACGCAATCTTCCAAAGCCGAACCGTCCTCCACCACCTAGCCCACATGGCCATGCACGTCGACATTGTCGATTGCCAGATCTTCGCCCGCGCAAAACGCCTCCTGGGCCGCACAATCGGCGCGCAAGATCTCCATAGCGCTCAACGCCGCATGAAAGACACCTGGGCACCGACCGCCAAGGCCCGCGATGCAACCTGGTACGCGATTCGATTCCTATGCAGCGTGCTCGTTCCCGAAGAATCCACCTACCTTGGTCAGGACCCCGCCTTTGACTACTCGGCGCGCGACGATGTGCTCATGAATCGACCTTGGGTTATGTATTTCGCCGCTCTCATTGTGTGGAGTTATGGCTTTGCTCTCGAAGGACCGAGCACGCATCCTATTCCCGCAAATTACAATTTCGACGCGCAGGTCCAAGATATGCGGACGTATCTGAGGAGACTCGGCGGTGTGAGGAGCCCCGAACAGCTCAAAGACGTGAGGGGTTTCAATGGATGTAGTGGTATGCTCATGGTCCTGCGTACGACGTTTGAGAAGACGAGATGGGAGTTGCTGCACGAAGCGGCTCTGTTGTTAAACAATTGTATCCAGTTGCTTGGCGGGACACAGAGTTGACAATCTTAATTGAACTCTCCTGTACCGGCAGTTCACGAGCGCAGTAACTATAGGAGCGAGGACGGAGGACTTTTATGATATGTTTAATATTTTGTATATTCATGCACGGATGGATGGATGGGTGGACGACAGCGTATGATTTCGAAACAAACGTACAGTAACATACTTGTATTTTATGGGACTTGGAAAACTGAACACAGCACAGCGTAGCATGGCATTGTAGGCATGGTTTGTTAGTTCGCACGGGGTATTTAAAAATTGGGCGGGAGGGAAGGGAAGGGAAGGGAAAGGCGGGAATTGTATGTATTCGCGTTGCATGTCTTGGTGCATGCATGTATACCCAGCATGCATTTGGAAGGATGGAATGAATGTTGAGTTTTGCTTTAATCTGATTTGCTTTTCTCGTATATATACTCATGTGGAAAGATATGTGACAAGATACGTAGGGAATCTTTGGAGAGAGCGTGGTATGGTATGTCGTAAGGAAGGTTATGTGGACTATTATGAAAGGCTATAGTATGAGATTTGAGATGGAGATGTATATAAAAGGGGAGCTTGCTTTTTACTGCCAGCAGTCTCGCACGTGAGTTCGTGACGAACGACGCGCGAGCTCGCGTCTTGCTGTATAAAATTGAATTGATTGTCGATATAAACAGGCCTGGTACCTGGTTAATTCTAGTAACAATAACTCCAGTCTTTTCTATTCTTTTATCCACTCCCCTCCATCACCCTCCAATCCAATCCACTCACAACTCTAAACCCCAAGATGGAGAAGAAATGCATCCTTTGCGACGCGCCAGCCAAGTCTTGCGCATCGTGCAAATCCGTTGCGTACTGCTCTCCCGAATGCCAGCATACGGATTGGCCGGTACACAAGACGCTCTGCAAGAAGATAGGCAGCTTTGCTGTTGGGAACCCGAGGCCGGTGGATGGGAAGTTGGCTTTGCTGTTTCCTGAGAACGAGAAGGCGCCGAGGCTTGTGTGGGTTATCTGCGAGGAGAAATCTGGTATGTACACTGCATCGCGCAATGATTCTATTCCTGCCGGCTGGCTAACCTGCTGGCCTTGTAGAAGAATCCTTGGACGACGACGAGGATGACTACGTATTCCACATGCCGCACGTCAGGGCTCTCTTGGGCGGCACGCCGGACGCTCGAGTACTTGCAGACAATCAGTACAGAAGCATCGATATCGACAAGCACACCGTGTCGATCAACTGCCTAGATGACTTCTCCAGATCCCGCGTCAACCAGTGCGTGCTCGAGACAACGCGGCGCGCGGCTCCACACCGCTGGGCCGGGCCCATCGTGGTCCTGAACCAGATTGGCGAGTACGACGACCCGTTGGCGCAGTTCCAGGACGTCACGCTGGCAGACTTGCGGATCGCCGTCGACTACTTCAAGGCGTATGGATCCGCGCGTCGGCCTTCGTCGCACGAGGAGCTCGCGGCGATGGCGCTGGCCAGCAAGCCGAGAAAGGGCGTCAAGGTTCTGTGTGAGGCCCATCGCAGTCTTCGTGGTGGGAGGAAGTGTCCAGGTTAACGTCCCGCGCGACCATCCCGTGTACGAGGAACAGGCGACTAGCATTTCGCGAACGATGGGCCTCCCGCTCCTCATGCGGCAGTATCCGCCCGACAAAGCCTGGGCGGGCGTCGCCGGCTCGTCCTCGTCCTCGTCCCCCTGGTTGAACTCCGCGGCAACGTCTCTGGCGCTCAGCGTTGACCCCGATGGCTCCTCGTTCGGTCTGGCAGAAACGAGGTGGACGGAGAAGGTTGGGAGCGTGCTGGTGGTGCGAGAGGATGGGAAGGACTTCACGGCCGAGCAGGCTTGGGCGTTATCGGAGTACTGCGAGTCTGTACTCGGGCCTAAGATTGACGACTGTCTTGAAGCTGGAGATGTGCGTCGGGCGGGCCGTGAGCTTGTTGGTGGATGGGTGAGGAGGGCTGCGTTTGAGGAATATCTGGAGGAGTTTAAGGAGAAGATGGGAACTGCTGGTGGTGATTGGGCTAGTGTTGTTTCTCCTTATAGCGTCACTTGACTTATGTGATCTTGATAAGCTGTGATGTAGAAATTAAATTTAATATATTTTTATTATTATTAAAAGTTCAGTATTAAAGATTTAATCTTCCACCAGATTTAAGCTCTGCTCTGGCTCGCTTATAAAAAGGGGGGGAAAGCCGAAAGGTAACCGAGATCCATAATTACATATACCCCAAGGACTATTCCGTAGTATTATCGTTCTCTAACAACAAATAGTATGTCCTCTCCTTCTATCGCGTTGACGCAAGGGCTATATCTAGTATACAACAACTAATCCGAACAAGTCCACGACCGTTTTCTATCAATTCCTCGAGGTATCGAATTGGAAATTTCTTGGTTGGGCGTGGCAAGTTCAATTCGCAGAATGTCTTGTTCTTGTATGGAGGTATGGAGTGAGACGTTCTCCTAATTATCGCAAGTTCGACTTTGGGTTTGTACGTGGGCCGCAGCCTGTGATATATGTGGGGATCAAAATGGGGTGCTGTAGATTGATTACCACCATCGACTGGGAGATGGTCGGGTTGAGAACCGTATTGCGGTTCTGAGTAGCCTAGGACAAGGTATGAGTGACTTGGCTTGGACGCAATCCATTATATTGCTATTAGGTTGAGGAAGGCTAATTCTATAAAATGGAAGGAATAGGTTTATCCTGGTATATTTGTATAAACACTATTAGAGGGGGCCTAGAGTGCCGGAATAGGCTTAGCTGCCGCGGGGGTTTGCACATCATCCCGGGTCTTTAGAGCACGCCCACGCCCAACATCTTCTTTGCTACACATATAAGACAGCACACAACCCATGCTCAATTGTTCCAAACATTCAAAAGCGAGAGAGAAAGGTTTATCACATTTGTGCGTGCGGTGTACAAGAAGGTCGCAGGGGCTGAGGGGCTTCAAACAAGCGGCATCGTGACCGGCCTCCTTTCCGTCAATGAGCGCCTATACATACAAGTCAATTGGAGGACGATGCCAGATCCCATGGCGCACGCGTCAAAGAGCTTGGGCGAAATGCTGGGGACAGGATGAGATTCGGTGATGGCGCTCAAATTCTGCCTTCTGACAAAGGTTTTCTCTAGATCCCTGAGGGTTGCGACCCCCCACAAGGCTGAGGATGTTGGTTACACTCTTTTACTGAAGAACCAACAACTTGCTGCAAGGATTGCAAAATGTTGCAAAACGTTGCAGATTCGTACATGCACTGCGTGGGGCACAGCCCACAGCCTTCTTCACAAGTAGTTGATGTTTCCTTTAAAGTCCGATCAGAGACCTCACAATCTCATTCCTGGTATTTCACTCTTCATATTCTTTTTACTTTATGCCGAGCTACGATACTTGATTCACTAGAGCAGAGAACGCGCATCAGCAGCTAAGTGGTTAACTATGACACAGCATGGGGGACCAAGCGGTCCATCGACTCAGGCTCCTTTACCGGTCAGGCCTGCGCCTAGCGGTCCTGCCACTACGAATGAGCATAACAATCAACGTATACAAATTGCCGTCAGCGAAGGCAAGGATATCAGCGAGTCTCTGGCAAATATTTTGAAACGGAGCTCCTTAGCAGACAACGAACAGTCAAATCTTCATCAGGTTGTTTCGCTAGCGGAAGAGCTGCAAAACTATCAATTCCCTGCTGAGTTCACAGTAGGCTTGGTCGGCGATTCTGGTGTTGGTAAGTATTGTTATACAAAACCACATGTACGCGGGCCGCTCATCTGACTTCGTCACAGGTAAAAGCAGTTTGATCAACTCCTTGCTCGGCCAAGAAGATCTTGCCAAAACAGTAAGTAAGCTTTCACTCACGAGGGTATATATCTAATCAGAACAGTCTGGGGGTGGGAGCGCTTGTACAACAGCTGTTTATGAATACCGGCAAAAGCGGGAGAGCGACAACGCAACTTATACAGTGGAAATTGAACGCATGGGAGATCGGGAGATAGATGATTTGTTACGGCAAAGCGTTCTGAACTACAGACGTTACCACCTTCGAGATCAGAATGACGATGAAGGAGCCGAGGGTGGTGAAATTGAGCGACAACGCAAGCAAGCAAGTGTGGCTTGGGAAACCCTCACAGCTGCATTTGAAAATTGTGGCTGCACGGAAGCACTATTTCGGAATGCAGAGGTTGCCACAGAGGAAATAATCAGCATAGTACTCGGTTGGAAAGACGACATAAGATGGCCCGCAAGCTTCAATACCCATGTTGCCACCCTAACAGCCGGCACGGTGGGGGACTGCACCATACAGACTGATAATTTCTGGCGCCAGTGGATGTGGCCCTTTATCAAAGTGGTCCGGTATGTCATGAGCTCAGATCTCCTCGGCGGCACTGACTTCAGCTCATAGCATCTACCTGGATGCTGCCGTTTTGCATAATGGGATCGTGCTTGTGGATTTGCCCGGTATGTAACTTCTATACTTCCGCCTAAAATATCGCGCATATATACTGACCTTGCAAGGTTTCCGCGACGTGAACTCGGCACGAGTCAGAATCGCCGAAGTAAGACTGTATCAGTGCGATGAGATACTCGTAGTGACCGATATTGGTCGGGCAGCAACAAACCAGGGCGTAGAAGATGTCATCGTTCGACAATTAGGAAGAAACTTTAGCGGCCTTAGGAGATCACAGAACGTAGCCATTATATGTACCAAGTCAGAGGTTTGTCGAGTATTGCATTTATCTCGTCTGAATTTTACCATTAACACACTCAGGAATTAGGACAAGAAAAAGAGATCCTGAGAGACTGTCCAAACACTGACGAATTCAACTCCGAGGCTATGAAGCGTCTGAAACTCCAGGTTGAAGATGCACAGGACGACGCTCTGCCTTGGAAACAACTAGATGCGAGGTATTATGCATTGAGCTCTGTTTGATATTTCATGCTTATAATAAAGCAAACGAAAAGGCTATTTCATGTCGGCTCGCAATCAGTACGTTAAGAGCCTTCTCTAAAGGCATTACGCAGGCCAAAGACAGACCAGAACAGTCAACGTATTTTGTGTATCCAATACGCATTATCGGGAGGCCTACGCATTACGGGCTGGTAACCAGCCAGGTGGAGATAATCGCCGACGCTCGTCAAATGCTCGTATCGACAGGATTTTGGCTGCAGACCAGATGGATCAAAGCTCAGGTATTCTCGAACTGCGAGACTTCATCCGCGGAATCCCGTCCAAATCCCAAACCCTAGAGACGAGACATTTTCTCGAGACCAGCTTAGTGGCCTTGCTCGAGAAGACGGAATTGTGGCTTAATGCAAGTGTTGTGGAGCTGGCCGCGAACCAAGCCGCCGCGCCAGAATTCGTGCAGGAATTGCAAAGAGAGCTTAGGACGGTAAGTGGAACTTTATATCAAAGATGAGCAGCAGCTGATGCGAATACAGCTATTTGAAACTTCTGTTGAGACCACTTACGCAGACCTACCACTATCAAAACGCAAATGTTGCATCGACCGCTTAGTCCGCGCCCCCTTCCGACGCGCCGCAACAGAAGTAAGCTGATTATAGTACAGCCCAAGGCATGAACCGATGGGAAGACGCAGCACTTGCGGCCGTTTCGAGATGGCAAGGAGTGAGTAGCTAGAATCCAAAATCCGGTGAGCTAATGCTAACTGATCATCGCAGTGGGCTGCCCGTAAGACAATATTGTGAACACTCGCTGTGCAATCAACCATGCTAACAGAGACACAGAAACTATCCTTGCTTTCTGGAGGCAAGAGGGGGCTCATGCTACCGCTGGTCAGCCACGCACTAACTGGAACGAAGAGATAATCCAAGCGATGGTGAACGATATTGAGCAATCTGACGAGCGCTTCCGTATAGAGAGCGAAAGAATCTTCACTGCTTTCAATAGCTTCACTCGAGAAAGCCTGTCTGCCTTGCCCACGAGACTTAACGGTAAGATGATTAGGAATAACATCCCCCTGATACAGCTAGAGCTAACAAGCAATGAACGCAGAATTCCACGGAGTCGGTGATTTCACAGCAACTTTCCCCCGACGAGCGCGAAGTCTTGAATATGAAATCGACAACATTTCCAGCTTCTTTCTTGACGAGCTTCAGTAAATCCCCCCACCTGCCCCGTAGAAGAAAAGGAGGTTAGCTAATAGCAATGGCACCATCCAGGACCATCTTCCACGATTTGCTCAAAGCCCACGGCGCATCCTACGTCATGCAACACATGGGTCCGATGTACGAGGAGATAGACTCAGAAAAGGGAGTGACAAGGCGGCGCATCCGGTGCATGAAAATGCAGGTTTCCGGGGAACCGAGTCGGCGAATCCCCAAGCTGTTTAGATTCATCAGGGACCAGTGTCACATGGCGCTCGTACAATTGCTTACAGACACCAAGCAGAAGCTGCAGGAGGTGGGGGACAAGTGTTCGGCGGATATTAGGAATGATCTGGAGATTGTGAGAGGTGAGGTGGTTCCGGCTGGGGATGAAAGTGCGTTGACTAGTCGGATGTTTGATGGTTTGGAAACGGCTAGATAAGGAGGCGTGAGGCTGTGAGAGAGTTTGAAGATGGTGTTAGGGAATAATGTTTGCGCTTGTTTTGCTGGGGGGGGGAAGGGGGGGGCTCTAGCTGCTGTTTGCACGGATAGGAATATGTACAGTACATCCAGGACTCGATTATATTGAAATACTAGTTTAGTGAGCGATTTGTCGAAAGCCTGTATCTTCATTCTCTCACATATACACATTCTATCTAACTCGGGGTACTACCGCCTTTTACGACCGCCAAATTCATTTAACTGCTGTACCTCGTATTTTACGGCAGTCTCCACCAAAAGAAAAAGCCTCGTGGTGGATAGAAACAGCGGCACCAATTTATAATGTTTCGCGCGCTGTGGGACATTAAAAGTTGATAAGAAGATGTGCCGCGAGCACTATAGGAGGGGAGGTAAAGGGGTACTCGCTTAGCTTGCTGATAAGAAGAGGACGGGGCTGCAGAATTATCTCAGCGCTCAGACCCTCGTTTTTAGTCTTTATAGTGGTATATACGGAAAACCACCCCACCTTTTACTAGTAGCGCATTCTAATACCCCTAAGACCTCTAATAGCTAATTACACCCCCCCATTTTCCCTACACACCACTAGACCAAATAAGGGTCTAAGAATATATAGTTGATTCTACTATAATATGCAACTTTTTTAGTAGCGAAGCATTATATTTATTTAGCAATATATATTACCTACTTCCACAATTCCAATTTTCTCTAAACCTATCTTATTTGAAAGCCTAAGCAATTCTCTTTAATTTAAGTCAACTATAATATTATTCTTATCTTTAGATAGTAATATTTTCCTATCCGTGCAGTGCAATATACCTACCCCTCTAACTACCTTATACTAAATATAAAGTGCCTCTACAAATCTAGCAAATTGCTCTCTGCCTCTACTAGTTCTTTGCAATATACCTATAAGCCCTTTAAGCAATTTGCCTACTTCTACCTTTCTACCTATAAGTCCCTTATAATAATATATGCCTTTAAGTCCTTTATAATAATGCATACCTTTAAGTCCTCTATAATAATATATGTTTCTATATAATCGAGATTATATTATATTAGATACTAGCTCTAAAGGCTTAATAGGGCGTAGTCAAGAGGGGAGTAATAAAGAGAGAGATAATATAGAGTGGGTTAATAAAGAGAGAAGCAATGGACTAGAAGGTAATATTAAAATAAATAAGAATAAATAGGCTAATGCTTTAAGCATTTCTTCTAGTAGAAATGCACAATTATATTAATATCTATAATAAGCTAAGGTTATAGCAATTATATATCTGCTTTACTAGTTTAGGTAGTCTCTATAGGATTTTCTTAAAGCCTAGATTACTAATAGTTTAGATATATATAATAAGACACTATTAGTCTATTATTACACTCTAAGGACTTAGTAAAGGGCTCTATAAGAAGCTATATAAGAAGAGTATTTCTAGGAAATTCTTAGTATAGGCCTATCTATCTCTACTCTTTAGAAGGAATTCTAGGCTCTTCTAGGCAGTTAGTACTTTAGCTAGTTTAATCTAACTACTACACTAGAAACATTTAACTCTTATTAAGCTATTAATAATATAAATACTCTAGCCTCGTCTTAGTCCTCAATTATATTATCTCTACTTCTTAATTAATAAGCTTTACAGTCGAGCTTTATTATATAGAAATAGTAAAATATATAAAATCTATAGTCTACTATATACTTTATTACTAGTATTATTGCTTATAGTTATATATATAATACCTCTAATTATCTATAAGGTCTACTAGATTTATATCTTATTAGAAGTGGTGTTAAGCAGAGAGTTATTTTAATATTATCTAGCCTTAAAATCTATTACTTGTATATAATAATTAATTATATAATGCAAAAACTTACTAAGTACTTAAAGGTATATAGCTTTTATTCTAAGACCTCTAATAAGCCTAATAAGCCTAATAAGCCTAATAACCAATTATAATTAGACTCTTAGAGTGAATATATACTAATTTTCTATAGAAAACGCTTAAGTCTAAGGCATAGGACCTATAAACTATTATTATTTATAATAACTACAACTAGAAGAAGAAGCTGCCTATTAAGGTTCTTAGTAAGAAGGCAGAAATGAAAGCTATAACTACTATAGTAGTTATTATATACCCTGAGATTCCTTCTTCTAGCCTTATCTAATTAATATATAAATCTACTACCTTACTTAATAAGGATATTATCTATAATAGCCCTTTTATTTAAGGCATAGATAATATATATATAAAGTGTATAAAGGCTTATATTACAAATGCTATTAAGTATATATTCCTCTTAGAAGTCAAGCAGATCTTTATAAATAAACTCTAAAATATATATTCCTAGCTTCTACTTATTAACTATATACTAATTACTAGAACTAAGTACTAGCAATTAGGCGCTATTAGTAAGGATAAGAGTTCTATAGAAGAGATCTATTAGGTATATAAACGGATTTATACAGGTTAGCTAGGCTTCTAAATACCTAATATACCTATTTTAAATGCATTGCCTCTAAGCAACTTGCCTCCTATTACGGAAACTCCTATTATAGAACCCCCTATTATAGAAACCCCTATTATATAAACCCCTATTATAAATAACTTTAAAGATTGCCTCTATCTGCTTTATAGTAACCAGTTATCTATTTAACTATTATAGTTAGTAAAAGCTAAATAGTAGAATGCTTCTAGAATATTTGATTATAGAGACTAGCTCCTTTCTTATTCTATATAGTTCTATATTCAACTTAATTAAATTCTTACACTTATTAGAACTCACTAGAATACTCCTAGTAATAAGTAGTCTAAATATACCCTCTAGGCTAATCTAATTATATAGAGTTATACTATTATATCTTATAATAATATTAAGTATTATATTATTAAACCTCTTATTACCTAAAGCTATATAGCTCGTATATTAGCATTACTATATTAGTTTATATAGCAGAAGGGACTACTCGATTCTAGGGCACCCCCTAATATATAAAATAAGAAATAGATTACTAATACGCTTAGAAAATTAACCTTAGAGCAATTTAATAACCTAGTTAATAATATCTATAAGATAGCCTTCACTTTAGAGGCATAGGAAAGGAATTATACTTCTAGTTAAGAAAAGGGGCAGGCTTATAATAATTATAAGTTTACTAGTATATATTAACTACTCTAGCAAATATAAATATTCTTAACTACTAAGTACGCTATTAAGTATAGCAATATTAGTATACTCTAGCGCCTTTTTAACTCTCTTATTATTAACTTTCTTAGAACTAGATAATAGAATTACGCGAGGGAAATAATATATTACTAGTAATTACTTTCTAGTAAGATCTGCTCCTTTATACTATAGAGGGCTATTCTTATCTCTAGTCTTATTAACTAGTTTAGACGAGCTAGTGCATAGAAACCTATTAACTTATTTCTAGAGCATTTAAATTATAGCTATAAATTATAAATACAAATATATAAGAACTTTATATATAATACTAGAATTGTTTTTAACTATATCTATCTTATAAATATGCATATTTGGGACCTTTATAAGCGTATAGAGACTGCATTTAGGAAATATATACTAGGCACACATTTAAATAGCAAAACCGAAGATAATATATTCTTTCTTTTAGTATCCCTTCTTAAGTCTAACCTTACTTCACTTAGAGCTACCCTACTAATAAATATATTTCTATTACTAGATATTTATAATATTAGAATAGATTAAGTGAAAGAGTATATTATAAAGTTTAATTCTAGGATCTTAGATCTAGAAGATAGTAATAATAAGCTTGCACTTAATAGAGATATAGTCTTAGAAGAATAGGTATATAGCTATAGGACTAATATTAATAAGCGTAGCAATAAATAAGATAATCCCTTTATAGTTTAGGCTACTAGTATTAATATAATGCCTAGATTAGATAGATAATTGTATATAGCCCTAGGGGTGGATTATAAGCAGAGTCCTTTACTATATTCAAGTCTAATACCTCTAAGTAGTCTAATATATCTAATAAGTCTAATAACTAATTATATAGTAGCATATTATTATAATATAATTCAATTGTTTAAGGTTTAAGTATATAGCTAATTATATAACTATACTAGTTCTCGGTTTATACTATAACACT
>QGMG01000313.1:0-35315 GCA_007825325.1 Lachnellula cervina | reverse complement strand
GGTGATTGGTGGAGCGGCGAGGATATGAAGAAGAGGGAGGAGCGGGTAGATGAAGCGGACTTCTTTGTGGGCGATTAGGGAGAGAGTACTGATGGTCACGAGGACCGTGGTTGATAGTAGGAAGCGGATGTTGCCTGTTGGAAGGGAAGTCGAGTTCAAGAGTCCAATTAGAGCGAATGGTAGGTAGGTTGTGAGAAGTAGGGGCATGCCTTGGGATAGATAGTAGTGCCAGACATTGCGGCCGTAGAAGACTGCTAGGTCTTGGTTGACGTTGAAATTGAGGAATTGGTATGGTGGGAAGGTCCACTCGCCAAAGTATAGTCTGTCTGAGATGCCTGAAACGAGGAGGATGACTGAACCGCATAGCGCGGCTTGTCGGATGAGAAATAGGTAGTCAGAGGGCTTTAGTCGGGAATCCGAGAAGAATCGGGTTACCGTTGCCATTACAATGGAAAACCATATAAGTGCATTCGTTGGGCGCAGAATGCAGGCAGTCCCGGCAAGTAGAAGAGACGTAATAAGACTTTCGATTAGGTTAGATTAGATTCGTGACAGTATCGATGATATACGACCCACCTTTTGACAGACCCAGGCTCTTCGAAAATCGAGGTCTTGGCAGGCGCTACAGCCTTCTCCTTCACGCCTGTGGTGTCATCCAGAATGCTATCTGATGAGAATTTCCACGGCCAAAAATTCAAGGCAGTGATGGTCATAGTCGTCTCAAGGCAATTTGAGAAAGTCCTAGTCGAACAGAACCACTGCCAGGGACTGAAGATTGTCATCAAAAGCTAAACCCTGATTAGGGGAGTCCGTTGAGTACGAAAACGGAACTTACAGAAGCCCAACTAGCATTGCTTCCTCTACCGTATATCTTCTCTGATAGTTGCCATGTATAATAATCGCCCACGGCAGCAAAATACGCTTGCACAATATTGGGCAGCACCGCCAAAATCGTCGCGCGAAACTGTGGGAAGCAGCTCACGAACTCCATGAGCTTGTCTGCGGAGTAATAAACAGCCGCAAACAGAGCCGGATGTAAAGAAGAGCGCAGCTGATGCTGCCATTCCTGTTTGACGTTAGAAAGTGAAGGTAATTCAGGGACAGTTGTACTTGCCCACGTGATCCAAGCTCCACTATCCGACCCAAAGGCCATTTGCCAGGCTGGCTCTAGGGATTGGAAATACTCGTCTGGCTGGAAGAATGTGCGGACGCATAGTGCGTTGACGAATCGGAGTCCGAGGAGGAGCATCCATATGTCGCTGCATCTCTGGGTATAGAGTAGGGAGTCGACATGGTTGTTTTGAGAAAGCTGTTTGGGGTCCTCTGATGTTGGTTTCTTCCTCAAGGGAGGAGATGATATAGATGTGCTCATGTTGGAAAGATGTCCATGAAGCTAAGGATGTGTGTATGGGTGAAAGAGCCTATGTTTGGAAGGGTTGTTTTGACTTGGTAGGGGGTAGTGAAAAGAGCTCGGGTTCTAAGTATATTTGACCCGGCCCGGAGATCTACCCGTCATCACGTGGAAGCCGATAGTATTGTTTTACTTTATTAGAGGAACATTTTCTCAAACACCAAGATTATTGGTAAACTGGATGAAACCAAGCGGCTCAGGGAATAGAGACGAATACTGCAATTTTAGATAATAACCGGTCACGGGACTATGTACACTTTTTATAGCCTCTTGCCCTTCTAGATTGGCGCGAAGCCTACATAGGTAGGTAGTGAGTGTGGTCTCCAAAACCTAGCCTTTATATAATCTTCGGTCAGGGCCAAAATTGAGCCTCATATGCCAGATAAGACCCCGCATTCTGCGGCCCTTCGGAACACCTCCCTATTCACATCATACCCTATCTTTGCAGCGGTTGCCTGATGGCAGCGTTACGCACCTTGACTGTGGTTCCCTTTTTATATAATGTATGCCTTTTTCACATTCCTCGTTGCCTAGGCGTCTATTCACACTTGAATTTTTGTCGTCAATCTTTTTCTTTACGAGTGTACGAGTAGTTTATACTCGATAGTCTATTGTCTAGCCTCCCGGTCTTGATGTATGCTTCCGTCTCACCCACACTGCTCGTAATGATAGTTTGGTTTTAAAATGAAACATTTGAGACAGTAAAGTCATGCAGCTACGCCGCTGATCTGATCTGGAAAACTCCGCAATAGCCATCAGCCTCAACCTCTCAGCTATGGCAAGACACCTCGGGGTCATGTGAACACCACACGTGATTATCCTTCTCTGATAAGTCTAGGCCTCTCTCGCTCTCGCTGTACCGCAGTTGCTTCATTTAATGCAAATGCACACATAGACGTGGCAAATGCAATCTACTCCGTAAAAGTGTGTTTAATTTATAGATAATACTCAAATGGGTGCTCTCTCGTTGGGGGTGGAATATCCCAATTGGTCGGTCAGCTACCTTAGCCGTCAGACTCGAACGTGACCGAGTCAAGCTGCAAACGGGAGGCGAAAGAAAACGCCATCATGCGAGTGTCCCGGGCTCGGGCCTGACTGCAGGAGGGAAAGTTAAAATCAAAAGGGGGCGCATCGGGGACATGAAATCGGGGACGGGGATGGTGCCACTCGTGATAGTGATGGTGTGCAGTGTGAGTGTGATATGCTTGGCATACGAGTATGTATGAGCTAGTAGATAGATCAAGAGCTGATGATCGAAGTGAAGGACAGGATAAACTACAAATGATCAAGTCCATATATTGTATATATGCAAGAATTGCCCTGTTAGTGAGTCGAGTTAAAGTGTGTTGGATATACCGTAGGTAAAGGTTGAGTTAAACGTGGTGATCAATATATGGTACTGTACGAATGATGCATCCATCCTCTTAATGCTTCTATTCATGCTTACGCCGTAATCGGACGGCGATCCGTGAAGTGTGCCTTTGCTTTAGTCTTATAGGCAGCTGCTGGAGTAAAGAGAGAGAGAAGATTGTGATGAGAGATAACAGCACAGTACAGCACAGCAGCACCGCCATTCTGATATCAGATGAATGCGGTGCCGTGCGGTGACAGTTGCTAGCTTTATCGCGCCATCTTGGTACTGTACGGTGGCCGCGTTTGGCCGTCGGAAAAGCGGCATCGATCCTGAATGGACAAGCGAAGCGGACATAGCGGAAAGGTGCCATAATGAGTGCCGCCTTTAAGTGTCTCATCACAAATGCATCGGGATCGTGACTCTATCGTAGGTAATCAGTCAATAATGTGACTGACTGACCTGCCTTCGCCCTCTGCTTCTCTACTCATACTCACTTCACTTCACTTCACCACTTCCTCCCCCATCCAAACATTCACCCCTATTCTATTATCCACGCACTTTCTACTGCTTCATTCCATATCTCTCCGCATCAGACATCATTCTTGCTTGCCCGTCGAGTCATTAACTTGAACTCGGTATAGCTGCCCTCACGCCCCCCCATTCGTTACTTCAACCCAAGACCCTGCAACCTGCCTGTGCAGCCTCGTCTTCGTCTCTGCACCCTGCCCTGCCCTGCCTGCCCTGCACTCACACTTCTTCACCTTGTCGACCGCCAGCCCAATAACTGCCCCTTTCCCTACAAGATCCCCGCAAGTACTCACGACAACGCATCTCGAGCCGCCTCCCCGGGAGCCTGCCTACAGCAAAGCCAGCTAGAGAGCTACCTCAAACCACAGACCCCAACAGCCACCAATCCAGGCCAGGCACCTTCTTCCGTCCAACTACCGCTTTGGTCTATCGTGAGGCTTTCTTTCACGGAAGACCCGCTGCCTGATCACCCAGCTTAAGCTACTCGCTCGCTTCTTCTGCCTACCATCATCCATCATCTGAGCAGATTGTACGTCCGTCTCTACCTTCCAGTACCACGAACAAGACAAGCTCTGTGCTACTCTGCAAACCCATCCGCCATTCATCCTCAAAGCCTTTTGTGTACATGCAGAACGAAATCACCTCGAGTCTTTATCCCCATCTCTGCCGGTAACACTCGAAGTCACCATCATTATCACATCGAGGATTCTGCCAACAGGAGCCCCGAATCACAACCATGGCGGCCCAACCGCCCCCGTCCTCGTCATCTAGACGGACGAGGACGGGTGATAAATCCGTTGGTTCCTTCACAATAGAAGACGAGATAGGCAAGGGTAGCTTTGCTACGGTCTACAGAGGTACTCACAAGGTAAGTGTGCTGATGGAGCTCCTATGAGCTTCGGATCCGTCCTTAATGGATCATTTCCATCATCATTCGGTTCATCTAGTACACACCTGCTAATCCCCATCTCCACAGGCTACCGGAGCTCTCGTTGCCATCAAGTCAGTCAACCTAGCGAAGCTCAACAAGAAGCTCAAGGAGAACCTCTACTGCGAAATCGAGATCCTGAAAGGCCTCCACCATCCCCACATCGTTGCTCTGATCGATTGCCGAGAGTCAGCGTCCCACATACATTTGGTGATGGAGTATTGCGAACTTGGTGACCTGTCGTATTTCATCAAAAAGAGGGACAAATTGGCGGACAATCCAGCTCTCAGAGACATGGTTAGAAGATACCCAATGCCACCAGCTGGAGGGTTGAACGAGGTGATAGTCCGGCATTTTCTGAAACAACTTTCTAGTGCGATGGAATTTTTGAGAGACCGAAATTTCATCCACCGAGACGTCAAGCCACAGAACCTACTTATATTGCCATCGCCTCAATATATGGAAAGCGCCAAGGATCCACCCCTGGTGATGAGTGCAAGTGAAAAGACTTTGGTCCCTATTGTTGGTCTCACCTCATTGCCAATGCTTAAGATTGCGGATTTTGGATTTGCTAGGTCACTTCCTTCGACCTCTCTTGCTGAAACGTTGTGTGGCTCGCCTCTGTACATGGCCCCAGAGATTTTACGATATGAAAAATATGACGCCAAAGCAGATCTCTGGTCAGTAGGCACAGTCCTATACGAAATGGCATTTGGGAGGCCACCTTTCCGTGCATCAAATCACGTTGAGCTGCTTCGCAAAATCGAGCAAGGGGAGGATAAGATCAGATTCCCCAAGGAAGCAGTTGTAACCTCGGGAATGAAAGAGTTGATAATGTCATTGTTGCGGCGACAACCCGTAGAGCGAATCCCTTTTGAAGACTTTTTCAACCACCGTGTTGTTGTTGAACCTATTCCTGGCTTAGTTGGGGATGATCGACCAAGCGAGATCCGGCAATCGACTAGGTCAGAAGTAGCGTCGATAGCACGTACCTCATCAACAAGAAGCAACCGTAAGACTGCAGTGAGGAGCGAACCTGTTCAGTCCTCATCCCCTAGGGAGCGACCTATGCCACCCTCACCCCGAACTCAAGTTGCAGAACCAGTCCGACAGCTGGCAGGAACTCCTCCACGTGCCAGTGCTCAAGCTCAATCAAGCTCCCGGGAACAGAAGCGCCCAACTATTGTTGCTGCTGCAACAGCTCCAAACGCGGAGACTCTTCAGGGTAGCCGGCCTCCTTCACGCGTCTTCAATCCTACTTCGAGAGACCAGCGACCAACTACCTCAAGGCAGTCGTCACATGACGAAGGTCCTAAAGGAGAACGGTCAGGGGGCCACTCTCAAAACCGAGATGCGATCGCCGAAGCCGAGCAAGCGGTGCGTGATGCACGTGAGTATGTTTTGGTGGAAAGGCGAGCTGTGGAGGTCAATGCTTTTGCGGATGAAATGGCGGCAAGTCCTAACTTGCAGGGCCATAGAGCTTCCGTATCTTCCCGACCCGGGGCTGGCCAAATGACGAGAAGAGCTACAACGCAAGGCCCACCTCTTTCGTCTACGGGTGCGGTTCCAGCGTCGCCTTCGAGGGCAGTTCAGATTGCACAGGGGAAGCCTCGCCCAGAGGTGGTACCCCAGCAACAAAATTCATTTGGCAGGTCATATGGGAGCCCTTCAACAACCTCAGCAATTGCAAAGGCGATCAGTGGCGCCAGTTTAAGAATGTTTGGCGTAGCATGGACTCCTCCGTTGAGTGGGAAAGGAGTCTCACCACCTCAATTGTATAGCCCATTTCCAGCTTATCCGACATCACATGGCACTGCTGGTTTACTTGGAGACGGCAAACCCACAGGCCCCATCGATGAGGACCAGAAAATTGTCAATATAGTCGAGGAAGCTGCGACGAGAAGCGATGTTGTATATGGCTTTGCGGAAGTTAAATATAAGCAACTAATCCCGCTGGCACCGTCTATGGATCACGGACTCGGGGGTGCTTTGCCTGACAAGCCTAGCGATTCTGTTGATGAGGACGATGGTCTCACTGTCGACGCTATAGTAGCTCTTTCTGAAGAAGCCCTCGTATTATACGTCAAAGCTCTCTCCCTTCTGGCGAAATCAATGGATATCGCTGGAGCATGGTGGGCACGGAAATATCGAGGCGAAGTGCTTATTGCGGGCCAAAATATGAGATCCGATAGCGCCCCTGGAGCCCGCATCAACGGCGCCGTGCAATGGGTTCGAAATCGCTTCAACGAAGTGCTAGAGAAGGCAGAGTTCGTCAGGCTCAAGCTCATCGAAGCTCAAAAGCAGTTACCAGATGACCATCCCGGGCATCCTAGTAACTACACCAGTGCCTCGCGCCTCGCGGGTGCTTCGTCAACAGATGGGGTTGTCTTGAGTACGGGTGTATCTGCGGAGAAGCTAATGTACGATCGTGCTTTAGAGATGAGCCGCTCTGCAGCAATCAACGAAATCGCTAATGAGGATCTTCCCGGCTGCGAGATCTCCTACATTACCGCGATTAGGATGTTAGAGGCTGTCCTGGAGACGGATGAGGATACAAGTCCGCCGCAGCGGAAGAGGAGTTCGAGTCTGAAGGATCAGGAGAGTGTGGCTAGTAAGAGCAACGGCTTTTTCAAGGTGGAGGATGTGGCGTCTGTGCATAAAGGTAAGCTTTTCCCGCTCTTCACCTCAAGTCCCCTTATTCATTGGCTTTTACTAACCAAACTTAGTCACGAGCATGATCCGCACTCGCCTCGTAACCCTCCGCCGCAAAATGGCACTAATAGCCAAACACCAATCTCTCCCCCCTTCTTCTCCCCGCAGCGGTGGCACCACCCCCACAATAGCGAATACCCCGCCTAAATGAATATTATGTTTACGAAATTACGGATCGAGCATGGGCGAGCGAGCTGGAATCGGCGCATTTTTCATCAAACGGCGTTTGGTATTCCTCAAATTTGCCAATTGACTTTCTTGTTTTGTGTTTTAGATTTGGACCTCATTCATCTTTTGTGACTTGGGAGTTTATGTTTTGTGAGTATTTCAAGGGAAGGACGGCGTTTTGGGGTTTGATTCATAGGAGGGAAGAGGTTCGGAGGTTTTTCATGGCATCAATGGAATGGCGCTGGTGAAATATAGGCGCGATTCGATCACTTGTGTATACCCCCCTGCATGGACTTGGGCTTTGATTTGGGCCTGGGAATGACAGCATGGCACGGCTGGCGGGTTTGAGTTGGATGAGTTGCTTGCGCCGGAATACAGGCACGGTGTGATACCGATTGAATAGGCCAAGGATGGTTGGTGGGGTGGTATATTTGGAGGGCACAGACAGACAGACAAGTTGTATCTATTATACTTATATGCTAGTATAGGAAGAATGCAAAGCCCTGCTATGCTAGGTCTGGTTCACTAGTGAAATCCAGATTCGTGTTGGTGTTTTTTTCATTTTTTTTCATTGCTGCTTTTCTCGATGAGCAGAGAGAGAGAGAGAGAGGAAAGGAGATGATGTTGGGGCTTTGCGGGCTTGGCATTGTGTCATGTCATGTTAAGTCATGTGATGGGATGAATTCCTCGGGGAACGCTAGTGCGTCGTCGTCGGGTGGGGCCCTTTTACGTGGCGTGGGTGTTGGTTATTAAGTACATGCATTTACTGGTCTTGCAGTGTTTTGATTTGGTTCTTTACTGGGGTTTTTTTATAGTCGAGTGGCTTTTTCTTCTTTGGGGTTTTGAGTTTTGTTCTTGGAATTTGGTAGGTGGGTTGGGTTGGCAAGTAAGGGGGTAAGACTTTGGGTGGTACTGTATGCGATTATGATTGTGGGTGTGGGTTGTGGGTTGTGGGGTCGGGGGCCAACGCCTGTTTCCTCGGGAAGGAGGGAGGGAGGGCTGTGGCGGAGTGGGGTGGAGTGGGATGGCATAGGTAAGAGGTGGCATGCAGTTCAATGTCTACTCGAACTTGGAGTCTCCTGTAGTACGGGTTTTCTATACTATAAAATTGAGTTTGTTCACGAGAAGTCGAGTGGAAGCCTCCGAGTTAGGAGCGGCGGGTGTTGTGAGGGACTCTGATGTTTCTTGGCATGCTTTAGATCCTGGGTCTCGTATTGCAACGTCTGTGTATTTTTGGTTTCTGTGGTTTCAGATGCTTGTTTGATTGTATGAAAATGACTCAAGCCGCACCCACAGAGTTGTTTATGACTAGAACCGCACCTTTATAATTGTTTTCAACTCAAACCGCACTCTTACCAGAAAACGTATAATGGTAAGAGTATATCCTTATGCTTCTATCAGTATCGCGATTACATGCTTCTTATTCTATGTTGCGCTCTTCTATGTTATACTTTTCTATATTACGCTCTTCTTATTAATTATTCTTCTGCATTACACTTATAATCGCATTCTTGTGCTTCTATATTAGATAAATCCTAGTTGATCCGGACATGTAGGTCCTAGTAGTTTAAACCCCCATATATCTGCCTCCTTCTAAGCCTAAACAAGTCGAGAGTGCGGTTCTAGTCATGAAAAACATTAAAGGTGCGGTTCCACTCATATACAACTTTGTGGGTGCGGTTTTGGTCATTTGACGTTAATTGTATAGTATATTATTTTGGTTGCGGGTGGGGTTTCGTTCGTTGGATATCTAGGATTGCATTGCTAGAGGACCGGTAATTTATGTGTTGTCACCCCAGCGAATTTACAGTGTATAGGTAGGCACTTGAGTTTGTGCCTAGAATATGGGTTATGAAAGCCGAGGGGCGGGGTGACGTGTTGGGACCTCGGTGTGTGTTGAGACTCGGGGTTCTGTTTGGATTTAGGGCCTGGATAACGGGGACATTCGATTACCACTGCAACGGTGGGTGGAAATTTTCAATGCGCTGTTAATCACCGTCCGAGATATACCAGGTAACATGGAATGGGATACGCTGACTTTATAAAGGCTCAGCCAGAGGTAGATAGATGCATTTAAGTATATTGTTCCAAGTTGGGGCTAATATTGCCAGTTGCTACCTCTTCTCGCGCCAGAGGTGTGCTTCGCGACATACAGTGAGGTCTTGATATCTGGAATACGAGTGGAGTTTTGTGGGAGGTATGTGTGATCACTTCAGTTAGGGAACGGTACAAAATCATTAAAGAACTAAGTAAATATCAACGCAGACATTTGGCCTTGAAGGCTGTAGAACAACCCGTCGCACAAATTTCCAGGCCCCCTGGTTTCACATATCCGTAAGGTCAATTACTTCTTGTGTAGGCCTTGCTCTCATCGGAAACTGCCTTGTTGGGTATGCCTAGAAACATCGGAGTTCATCAAAACCACCTTGGCAGGTACGCACACCCGCTAATCCTTTCCGATGCCCTTGTATCTAACACCAAAGATTGTTGTTAACAGAATAGGCCTCCCAGTGGTATCCTGATCATTCTGCTCTGGCCGAACTTGCTCCAACTGATGCAGATCAGGATTGAACAGTTTTCCCCTGATTGGCAATATATTCTCAAATGCTCCCGCGTAGGCATGTATTTTTGCTCTCAGATCCGTCGCAATCCCTGCTATATTTTGATGCAGTCGGTAGATGTCGTTATCCGCGCCGACCAAGGGGCTCATCATTACATTAAGCCATTGTGCAATATCCTCCGCTTGAGTTCTACACTGACTTTAGAACTTTGGGCTTTCTATTATGCGCAGACGGTTATCTTGGATCACTATAGTTGAGATTTCCTCTAAAAAGCCTATTCGGGTAGTTGTTAGCACACAAGCTTATAAGTCTGGCTTTAATCACTAACTATGTGCTAGACCCTCTCGCAAAATATCTGCGTCGCCAAAGGGGCACCCAGAATCAAATGCCCAGTCGCAAACTAGGTAATTAAGCACACCGCATAGAAAATCGTGCCAAGGCATGCTTTCCAGATTTATCTGCCTCGCAACCGTTTCCACAAGCACCCTTGGCGGTATGTCAAGCATTCCACGAAGCGCCTTAATGAGTTGTGCAGTCTGGATCGCGGGCATCAAAATCTCCCCCCTTAATTATTAGAAGGTCTAATAACAATGTTGTGATTGGAGCATGCGTGCTTTTCTTGACGAGCCACGTGTACTGCTCTATAACACCGTCTAGTCGTGCAAGTGGCTGCTGAAATTCCTAGTCGTTTAGATGCTCTTTGCTAAACCTTAAAGGTATTTTTTCAGACACCTCCTTGTCTAGCCCACGCGATACCCCAAGTCTATGGGCTCTATATTCACACTCTAGATAGAACTAGACATTGCAGGACCTAAGGATGTCCTGGGCGTCTTTCAGTCCTAAACCATAATGCTCTGCTAAGTAGCGGTCACTGTACCACTTCCTTGCACATGTAGGATCGCCACATAAGATCTCCTCTGATGCTCTTAGATCGTAATCAGGATCGGCAGTGTGGGAACCTTGGTGATTGTTTCTGTCTGTGATTTTGAATGTGTCCGAAGGTTCAAGGGTTCCGGAATCTTTCTCTAATGTATCACTAACTACAGAATCCGTAGGTAGAGCCTCGACATGCATATGGTTCGGTGTTTGATCAGACCCTTCAGCTAGTCTCAAAGTAGAATAATGGTTTGCCTTTAGACGACCTCGTTAAGCCATTCTATTATCCTTCGGCCCACTGTCACGAGTGAGATGTGCTTCCAATGTTGTTGTAGAAGTAGAGCATCGGGTTCCGGATTCAATACAAGGCTGACAAGGTGAGAGCTCCTCGCCAGGTTTGGAATCTCTCTGGCATTCGACTGTATTGTTGACGGCCCTCCTCCTCCCCCGACATTGGTAACAGGTTGGCTGGCGCTTCTCTTCAATACCACGAGATCTTTCGCGCTGCTGCTTTAATCTTGGTCTTAGACGCCAATAAGGCTCCTTCAACTGCCCATCTCGGTAGAAGGAATTGGGCATAAGACTGTGGCGCTCAGGGGGGCGTTTTCTTGCGACTTCCAAAATGGACTCGTCCGAAGGCTCGCTGTCAACACCCGCCAAAGCTGTTACAAAACCTTCAAGCCGAGCAAAGAAAGCGACTCCAAGCGGAATCAACGTCAAACAGATCTCTCAATCCGAACAATGAAAATGACTTTAACGACTTGTACGATGTTTCGTCGCCACCACCGGCAGGCTTTCCATATAGCCAACTTCCGCTCAACGCCCCCACTGCCCAAGTCCAGGAGGGCATGCCGACCGTTCAGACTCCTGGACCGCGCCCAAGTCACCTAGCTGATACGGATAACAAGGATTTTGTGCGCTTTGAAGAACAAAGACGTTTTGTACGTTCAGGAACTGCACGGTCGCTGTAGGCCAGGCTGGTTTTATTGCTCTGAATCCAGCATGTGGAATTATAGTGGGATCTTTATCTTTCTGCTTTGCGGAAATTTATTCATTTTGCCTTGGAAAATAGGATCAATCACAGTGCGCGGTGTTTACGAGTTGGCATCCCTTGGCGAATATGTATTTAAGTCTCGCAACTTGATTGATTATTATCCAGAAATGACTCCCACCTTGAAATGATGTTTGTTTATCTGCCAACAGGATGGCCAAACCATTTATGGAATTAAGTTGAACTTTGAAATAAGACGGGCTGGGCTATTAACATATAGAGGTAATGTGAGATTTCTGTACCGACTTCAGTGGATCCTTTAGTCTGTGATTCATCTACCTTATCCTCTATGCAGGTTCCGGTTTATTTTAATTTTTATTTCGTTGTCAGACTGATATTGGGCAGGCTAATCTGTCTCTACGTTTTTATTCACTGTATGTTCAGGATCTACTTTTATTCGGGTTTTTCTATAAGGAGTATTTGGGGCTAAGAAAATACGCACCAATTTTAATAGGGGAAGGGTCGGGGTCGGGGTCGGGCCAGGTACATAGTGTATTACTGTAGGACTACAGTAGCGAGCGATCTAGAGGCGCGCCACGACCCCACCTTCCCCAGCCGCATTATCATTTATACTTTCTGATGGTGACATGTTTGTATTCTTCTGTCGCTCTCTTTATTTTTCTCTCTCTTTATTTTCCCCTCTCTTTTGTTGCTCAAACCTAACGAACACCACGACGCCGCCCGCGCTGGGCGACCAGTCCATTGTTGACATTCATCACAGGGCCGTGCCACGACGCACCACCAAACCGCCTGAGAGGTCATCACAGACCCACAACACTTCACAGTACAGCGCCAACTCAAAGTTGATTCGTATCCGAGCCTGCCTACCTAGGTAACGACCGATGGTGTACAGCACGCGAAGCAACGGCGTGTGAGGGAGAACGATGTGAGAGCGAGATACCGTCGATGGCAAGGAGAGTCGGGTTCTTGGATAAACAGAAAGGCGGAAACGGTACGGTCAGGAGGAGCTGCATTCAATGCACGTGAATAAAGACATGGACAAAGATAAACACAACGACGCCGGCAACGACAACGATACCAATTCCAAGGTCAAGGTCGACGTCGACACTGCACGTGTACGAGCTCGTCGTAACAAACCAACGAGGAAAATATTCGACTGGATCTCAAAACCTTGTCCGCAAGACCTCACTCCGTTCCAGAAGCTCATCCTCGATGCCGATTGGGATAAGTCACCACTAGGTCCCATCTCAACATGGCCTATCCAGCTGAAACAAATGGTCTTGCTGGTTGTTCAAGACCACAGCCCAGCAGTGGTGTTTTGGGGAGATCATAACGCTATGATTTACAATGAACATTTCAGACCGATGGTAGGCAACAAGCATCCGGCACTTCAAGGCCAGGATCCGTATCTCGGATTGCCCGAGGTTTGGGAACGTTTCGATGAGCTACTGGCTACCCAACGAGAAACTGGGGAGACCATTCTCGAAAGAAACGATTGTTTAATGCTTCATAGGCATGGCTTCCTCGAAGAAACATACTTCAACTGGAAGTTAATCCCCATTGTAGGCCCGGAAGGCTGGGTGGTCGGGTCGCATGCTACAGGTAAGTCGCCTTCTCGAAGCAAAATGTGCTATTTCGATATTTCCGGGGTGGTTACTCTCTAGACATACTGTGAGAGTCGACTGCTCCTGGAAATTGTCTCACCTCCAATTCATCAATAGTCCGCCTCCCAAGACCCAATATGCAATGCTAACTGAGATACTAACGTCCAGTCATCGAAGCAACGAGAGAAGTGATATCAGATCGAAGGTCGTCCATCGTCAGATCACTCAGTCAGCAGCTGTCTGAAGCAAGAACAATCCAGGAACTGTGGAAGTGTCTAATAACAGGAATTCAGGATGCAGCCAAAGACATTCCCTTTGCGTTGCTTTATTCCTGCGCCCCCAAAAAGGGAAGTTTCCACTCGATATCTCCTCAATCTATGCTCGCTGGCCAGATAGAATGCTCTCTTGAAGGCTGCGTAGGGATTGCGTCGGGGCATGCTTTCGCTCCAGAGACCATCGACTTGGATCACGAAGACCGGTCTGAGCTTGGTCCGTGGGTGCGCAAGGCCTTAGAGGGAAGAGCGCCAACTCTGATACCTATGCCAGACACGATGCAACCCATAGAATGGCGCGGCTATGGTCCTGCTACCCAGGGCGTCATCTGTCCAATAATCCCAACCAATACAGAGACTGCTCTTGCCTTTTTGATTGTTGCGTTGAACCCGCGAAGGCAGTTTGATGAGGACTATCGGGGTTTTGTCCATCTACTCACCCAACAAATTACGACGCCGCAACTTTCAGCCGCGATTCTTCGCGAAGAAATCGATAGGAGACGAAACTTAGCTAGGAGAGAAGCTTTAGATCGAGATAGGCTGTACAAGGAGCTTTCAGATAGTGAAACAAAGTTCGCCAAGTTCGCAAGTCGAGCACCTGTTGGGCTAGCAATACTAGCTCCTAACGGCACAGCACTATTTGCTAATGATATTTGGAAGAACTTGACAATGCTGGAGACGGGAAGCAATAAGGCGAATTGGGAAACGGTGCTTGCTGAAGGGGAATTAGAGCTAGTATTAGGCGCTTGGGCGCAGATGATCCGTGGCAAGCAACCCATCACCATACACACCAGAATGAACAAAAGATGGATAGCACCTGACCTTGACCTAAATGGGAATCCTCAAGAGGGGACTACTCATATCCTGCTGGCGATGTATCCTGACCAGGATGAACGTGGCGAGGTGTCGACAGTGATGTCTTGTATCACTGATATAAGCGGGTTGAAGTGGTCGGAGAATCAGTTGAGAAAGAGAATGGATCAGGCAATCGAGATGAAAACCCAGCAGGAACGCTTTATTGACATGACATCGTGGGTTGCCTCTTTTATTGCCTCGACGGGCTTAACTGATCGTACTTGAATCTAGACACGAAATGCGCAATCCACTCTCAGCACTCATTGGTTGTGCGGATGAAATTACCACTTCACTCAAACACTATATCTCCGATCTCAAGAAACCCTCGTCGATCGAAAATGGTTCTGCCAGTTCAGACATGGGTTCCCAAAAACCACTACAACTGCTGGGTGAGGCTATGGAAGCTGCTGAAACCATTATTTACTGCGCAATGCACCAAAAACGTATTATAGATGATATCTTAACTCTGTCTCGACTTGATTCCAATCTCCTCTTGGTATCTCCCGAACCATCGCAGCCGATCCACCTTGTCCGAGGCGCTTTGAAAATTTTCCAAGCTGAAGCAAAGCGAGCAGATGTGAGACTTGAATTCGTTGAACAAAAGACACTCCAACTTCTCGACATCAACTGGACCTTGCTCGATCCAAGTCGAGTCCTTCAAGTTTTTATAAACTTGATGACCAATGCGATAAAATTCACGCGAATAGAAGCACAACGGCACATCAGAACTACTATCGGCGCTTCTTATACAAAGCCATCAGTAGCAAACGAGTTCGGAGTTGAATACATTCAAAAGAACTCTAGCAGTCAAGACCAAACTGGAAAGAAGGAGTGGGGTGACGGTGAAGTCATCTACCTCACAATTGCGGTTACAGACACTGGCCGTGGTCTCACCACTGAGGAAAAGAAGGACCTCTTCAGCTTATTTCAACAAGCAAGCCCGAAAACCTACGTCCAATACGGTGGCTCAGGATTGGGCCTCTTTATCTCCCGGCAGATTACTGAGATGCATGGCGGCGAGATTGGTGTTGCCTCGGAAAGAGGGAAAGGATCTACATTTCAGTTCTATATCAAGACACGTCGAACGACACCACCTCTGACGGATGTGCCTGAGCGAGCCGATTTGCAACTTCTTGTGCGAGAAGATGAGCTGAGGGAAGCTTGTGGAGTTGAGTTACCTACGTTACAGGATGAGCCGCAAACACCAAACTTGAAGACAGATGTCTCTATCGGCCCAGTCTCTCCAAGCCCGGTCTCCCCAGCATCCTACTTCCCAAGCAGCTTTCATATTCTCGTCGTAGAGGATAACCTGGTAAACCAAAAGGTGGTCTCAAAACAACTTCGAAAAGCGGGCCACATAGTCGATGTCGCGAACCACGGAGAAGAGGCATTAAATTTCATTCGCCGAACGGAATATTGGGAAGACTCGACTGGAGAAAAGAGGCGATTAGATGTCATACTCATGGATCTTGAAATGCCGATAATAGATGGACTGAGTTGCGTGAAGAGGATTAGGGAACAGCAGGCACAGGGGAAGATAAAGTGGCACGTCCCTGTGATGGCTGTGACGGCTAATGCGAGGAAAGATCAAATCATGGCCTCGATAGAGGCTGGAATGGTGAGCTCAGCACCCGAAGGAATTTGCACCATGCTAAAGATTATACAGGACGATGTGATAACGAAACCTTATAGGATGCAAAACATGCTGAAGCAAATAGCAGCGCTTGTTTCGAAACACAATCGGCTTGATTCTGTCAGAAAGTGATGGAGTATAATTCTGTATGAATATGAATATATGCCCGGGACTCGCCGAACCCAGATGCCGGTTTAATGGTCAACGAAGCACACTATACACGATATGAGGTCGTGATTGGAGAGATGGCGCCCAAGTGAATAAGTCACGTCTAAAAGGGCCGTGGAGGTGTTTGGTTGCGTTAGATTATGGTCTGGGTTTGCTTTTGCTCAATTCCTCATGTCACTTCTGCACTCACTTGTCTTGTGCTTACACTTAGTACAATCCAAAGAATATCAATATGTTCCTAGGTCTATAAATCTAACCGGGCCCCTATTTAACGGCTGAGCCCTTTCTCAACGGCCATGATCTGCAAAGCCACAAATCTCGAATAAGTTCTGCAAAGGGCCAGACTACCACCCATAAACCAGAAGTTTGGGTGTCCACTCGGCCTCCACATCTGCAGAGCCATGTTAGCAAGTTCACTAACCCCGAGTCTGTCTAATTGAACAACTTACTGCGTTGACTTCTCCCTCTTCATCCAGGTCCCACACATCCTTACACCGGCTTGCAATCTCATCCCCAAAAACTTTTCTCGCGCTCGTCCGCATATTGTCATATCCCGTTGCCAATACAACAACATCAGCCTCCAGCTTTGTTCCGTCCGCCAACACGAGTGCGTTTGGCTCGAAGTGAGAGATGCCGTTGGGGCTTTGCTGAACCTTGACTTTGCCGTCGATGATAAGTTGGCTGGCACCGATATCGATATAATACCCGCCTCCGCGCGTGATGTACTTTCGATAGATCCCACTCTTATCATCGCCAAAGTCCAGCTTGAAGCCAGCCTTCACCAATCCATCCAGGCTCTCTTTCTCGGCCTCCTTGATCTTCTCCGTCAACCCCACATTCAACGTGAATTGTGCTGGGATGGGGAGAGATTGCCCGGCGATGTCGGCGTCCTCGATGGGCGGACCAGTCTCATCGTACATTCCTTCGTGTAGCATGAATAGCCCCTTTGATGCGGATATCACGTATGTACCTGCTCGCTGCACCATGGTTACATCTGCGCCGGCTGACTGGTAGTTCTGCGAGATGTCGTGACCAGAGTTGCCTGTCCCGACCACTACGACTTTCTTACCCTTCATGTCCCCCGCGAGCTTGGCATCCTGGTGGAAAGAGGCATGGTGTGCTAGGCCTTTGAAGGTATCCTGGCCGGGGAAAGAAGGGATTTTCGCCTCTCCTGCATGGCCGGTAGCGAACACGACGTGCTTGGGGTGCAAAGTGCGGGTTGTGCCATCGCCGCGGGTGACGGTTATGGTCCAGATCTTGGCCGCGTCGTCGAAGGATGCGGAGGAGATGGTGGTTTTTGTCCAGACGTTGAGCTCCATGAGCGAGGCGTAGGACTCAAAGAAGTCGCCGAGTTTGTCTTTGGGGGTGAAGAGTGGCCAGTTGGACGGGAAGGGCAGGAATGCCATATGGGTATATTGAACTGGGTCATGCGTTACCAAGGTCGTTGGAAACAATTAGCTTTATAAAGGAGTGCATACGATGCTGGATGGTGGCTTACTCTGTATCTGTTGCGCCAATTGTCACCAACGCGCTCATTCTTGTCAATCAGGAGAGAAGAAAGGCCCATGGCTTTTAGCCGAGCCCCGAGATTCAAACCAGATTGTCCTGCTTTGTATCAGTATAACTTCTGCAAATCATAGCCGGGCTTCTTTCACTCACCAGCACCAACAACAAACACATCTGGCTCGCTGTCTACAAACTCTTTTTCCTTGTCCCTCCTCTCCTGCCAGTTCCCCTGCTCCACATCAAACTCCTTACTTCCATGCGGTCTCTTATCACCTTTCCCCTCTTCAAACCCCTTCAACTCCTGCAGCGCAGTATACATCATATACCCCTTCCACACGCCATCACTCCCCTGCACAAGCCTAATCATACCGGACCCGCGCCCCACCTTGGTCTCGAAATCAAACATGGACTCCAGCCACTCGAGCCCCTTAATCGGCGACGAGATGCCCGGCGCGAACTTCCCCGTCTCCCGGAGCCGCAGGTTGGACGGCGCCGTGGGAGCGAGGTTCGCCGTGAAGTAGTCGGCGATTTTGTCCAGGCCGTGGATCGTGCGCATGTCCCAGGAAAAGGTGAGCATGTCGCGCCACCAGGAATCCGCGTGCATGACGCTGGGCAGCGCGCTGACGTCGTTGGATGAGAGGATTGCTTCTAGCTTGGTGATGTATTGCTGGGCGATTTGGAGGGGGGATTCTTCTTTTTTGGCGCCGAGGTGTAGGATTGGGGGGGTGAGGGGGGCGGAGGGGAGTTGGATTGTGTGGCGTTCTGCGAACATTGTGGAGGGTATGGATGTGATGTGATGTTATGGATGAAGAATGAGTATGTGAGGGAGAGAGGGAGGGAGGAAGTGGTTATTGAAGTAGGTAAAAGGGCAAATGAGGATGGGTTTACGGCGGGCGGTCTCTTATATCGTGGAAAAGTGAGTGGATAGAACATCAAGCTCATGGTTTTTATATGATCATCAAGGTCACAAATCGAACCCGATTCTGACTACCCCTTTTCGGGTATTACCTTTATGGCGAGATGCAAGAGTAGTACCCGAAATGCAGTTCGCGGGCGTGACATGGCCCGGCGATACATGGCGGGGTTCTACTCGTATGCTGCTGTAAATAAAGGGCGTGGGGTCATCTCGCCGGGTGGATCGCGGGGTGGATCTGGATGTGGTGGATGTGGCGGGGCAGGTTTTGCGGGGAGGTAACTTTCCCGGCAGCCGGGTGGGTGTCGCCCTGGAGGTCTGACGTGGGTTTCCGCGGCCCATCTGTCTAGGTAGGGGTAGGTAGCAGCAGCCCAAAGTCAATATTTGTAAGCTAATCAGTAGTACGAGGGTAGGTGGTTTCAACCGCATGCGGTGCTTACTTAGGTATGTTTTGCGATTGCTAATACCTATTTTTGCCGAGTCTTATTAGCTTATTTTGGTATACGGAGCAGAGAGGCGAGGATTACCTAGGTAGAAACATCTCTGTCTCAGGTAGAAACGTATCTATCAGCTAATCAAAGTGGGATTAGATAGCTAGATCAGATGAACTTGTAGATAGTATATAATATCGTATTATATCGATTGAACTTGAGTGGGTTATTTTATCACAAGTGCTCCTATGCATAGAGTATAGTTTTACTATTAACAGATTTAGAGGAGTAGTATCTTGATTAGTCCAAGCTGATATGCTTTCATTTAAGAGGCCCTATCTAATACTATCGCAAAGGGATAGAGGGTGGGTAAAATCCATTCCTAGAGTAGTGGATCAATCTATACTCGGGATAGATGCCTTAGAGAAGAAGAAGCTTCTTTTATGCTTTTATGATTAGTAGTAATAACGAAGCTGCATGTGCCCTTCTACTTTCGTCCGACTTTGCTCAATGTGAACTTACATCCAGGCAAGTAAAAGGGCTAAAACCAATGACAGCGCGGTGAGGTATAAATGTGGTCAAAACCATTTTGGACAGGGCGCGGCCAGTTCCACAATGTTAAATTATAGAATGGTCTGAAAATATGGTGCATTTACATTCAAAGAACTACATACATCTAAGAAAATATCCTTTCATGCGGCACACTTTAGCAAATGAATCTCGCGCAAAAACCCACCACTTGATATGACTATCTCTAATCCCAATGCTCAAGTTACTCCACATGCTCGACGTGAACCACGCTGCTCTTGTGAGCGGCAACTTTCTTGTCGGCAACAGTGACACGTCTGACCTCCGCATCGAGAGCTTCTTGTGGACGAGCTGTGGATTTTGTGGCTTTGTCGCCAAAGGGAATGATAGTGGTATGGCCGGAATCCACGTCAAAGTACTCGTCAATGTCCTCCAGGGTTCGGTTCGCAGTCTCTGGGTATAAGAAGTAAACGACTGGGATGAAAAGTAGATTAAAGGCCGCAAAGACTGTTCCAATGTAAGCGGTTGTTAAGGAGAGGAGTTGTTGTGGTGGGAGACATACTGATGTAAAACCTGTATCCGATATTTCGGATGCCCGTGGGCGTAAACTGTGTGCAGACGAAGCCAAAGAGCCAATTCGTTGCAGTGGCTGCAGCTGACCCTGTGGTTCGCATAGCCAGTGAGTTGACCTCGGCTTGGTACACCCAAGGAACCATGCCCCAAGTGCAGCCGAACGCAGCATAGTAGAAGAAGAGGAACGTGATTGCAACCGCACCCCACTTAAACATGTCAGCGGCCATATAACAAAGGGAGGAACGGAAAATGACTTACTTGAAGCGGTGCGGTAGCAAGAAGACCCACAGCCAGGGCAACCATCACGTAAGCCCCGCACTGAAGCACAAGCCCGCTCAACATGAGTGATCTTCTACCAAATCGTTCAATCATCCAGAAACAGAGCCCAGATGAGATCATGTAAGAAGTAGCATTGCATCCAGTGAGCACTCTGGCCATGAACTCGCTGAGACCGATGTTCTCTGTTAGGATGATTGGGAAATAGTAGTTCAAAGCGTTGATTCCTCCAAACTGCTGCATGAATTGTCCTCCGCACCCGAGCAGGAGCCTCTTCAAGTGTCCGCTTCTGTCCCGGGAGAGCACGACCTCTTTCAAAGTTATGCGGGATTGCTTTTCGATGTTGTAGGCTTCTTCGATAGATAAGAGTTCGTTGATGACTGTGGGATCGTCTAAAGGCAAATTCTCTCCAAGATAGCGGCGAAGGGCTTCGTGTGCATCCTCTCGCCTGTCTTTCATTACCAGCCATCGTGGTGATTCTGGAAGAAGTGGGAGTAAACAGCACATCACAATACATGGTACCAACTAGATTCGGCTTGTGTTAGTGTCTAAGTTTCTTGAAAGTTTCGATGTCTGACTTACTTGGAGAGCCAGTGGAACTCTCCATTGGGCTGAGGTGTTAATGTAAGAGAATGCAAGAGTGAGCCAGCTTGCGATGCAGTAGAAGACGACATTATGAAGCACAACTATGACAGAGAGCTTTCCGCGTCTTGGCCCTCGACAAGACTCAGCCTGGTACATGCCACAGGTAGAACTGATCAATCCTACGGAAAGAAATATTAGGGTCCACGTTGTAGTTCGGGGAAAATAGAGACATACCGTTGCCCAATCCATTGATTACACGACCAACAATAAACTGAGGGAAATGGTATGATGAAAATTGTAAGATGGCACCGACTGTTGAGAAGAATGCCCCTGCCCGAAGCGTGTTCTTACGACCGAGACGATCACCGAAAATAGCGGCGAGCAAGCAGCCCGCGAGATTTCCAAGCTGTGATTTCTATTAGCTGCTATAACTCTCGATACGTCGCAATAACACCAACCGAAAAACAACTGGCAGTAATGCCCTGGATATCAGAGTTCTTTGTTTGTGGGAAGGTATTGATAAAGAATTTACTGATTAAAATGCCACTAATCACGCCTTGGTCATATCCGTACCAAGACTGTGCAGCAGCGTTGGTAGCAGTGAGAGCAATTTCTAATCGTCTCCCAGTCAGTTGGTTCTTGATCGCCATGTTGAAGATGGTTGACTAATGAAAAAAAGTCGAGATGGCCCGAGTCAAAGGAGGCGAGACTTCCCTCCTACTTATAGAAAGTACGATCTGACGGAAAAGGAACGGGAGCATGGAAATAATTCACTAACATAGAACTTGATGAATACCAAGCTTTGTTGTTTCCGATAGTTCTACTCGTACTAGGTCACCCCTACTAGACCTAGTGGCTGGAGCAGTAGCGGGGTATGGGGTTGTGGGGTACAGGACCGGGGGCTATTTCTTGGGACTCCAGCCGAGCTGATAGCCAATTAGTGCACCAGGGGCATGGCTACCTTTGTAAAAGCCTCAAAATAGCCAGCCTCACGCGGCAGCCGCCGGCGAAAGAGCCCGATTCCTTGGTAAAAGTCGATAATAGCTACCAATCAAGGCCAAAATCGACTTAACCATTCAAAGGACAGCGATAGTGTTACAAAGCAAAGCACCCGCGTCTTTGTGAATTCAGCAAAGGAAGTACCATGTGACTTGCTCAAAGTAATGGGAATCATTGCACCTTGTGAATCAATTACTTTCTTCCAAGTCTATTACGACCAATTATCATGAGATCGGATCTCAATACTCATCATTTGGGCGCAAGTAATTCGCGAAGCAAAAATAGCGAGAGTCTTGAATTCCGAGTCAAGTCGGGGACAACATGGCCCGGAACCCCTGTCCGATTAATGATATCTCCGTAGTAAGCATACGGCCTTTTCACGTGCTCACCTTACCGGTCCCTACATGGCCCATAGCATGACGCCGCCAGTGGCACGTAAATCAACAAGATCTTCATTCGTGCTGACTTGAAATGGAAATGGCCCGGCGAAGTCCAGCTGGCGAGGTGTGTGATTTATCTTCCTTGAGGAATCAGGATGAAGTTTGCGGGGATGCGGAGAAGAAAGCGTTTGCACACGTGGTTGGGATTTGTACGAAGTACATCCGAACCCGCCTTTCATTCTCCGTATTTTCCCACCCGTGCGAGACTACCCAGAAGTGGATTTTGCAACCACAGATTGCGGATCATTCTTCTTGCGTTTTACGAATCTCTACTGAAATTTACATCGTTATACAATTGCTCTTGAACGTAACGACAAATACGAAATTATGGAGCCAAGCAAAGTAGTGTACGTATTCCGGCCTCCGTATTATCTCATTTCCAAATCCCTTTATCTCAGCTATTTGACTCAACCACAACGATGGTATACTCCTAAGTACAGTAGGCCGAAAGTATGGTTCAGGTACAGGATTATACCCGGCTTCATGCAAAGGTCCATCCTTCTCTTGCGACTCGCCAAAGGTCGAGACCCTGAGATGCACCGAGTCCACAACGCGTTTTGAGTATTTAAGACCCATGCTAATCCGGGCCATGTACTGCTCTAGGTGCTCTTCCTGCCGTCAAAGAAAGATCAAGTGTGATAGAAACCAGCCAACTTGTGGGCTCTGCAAAGAAATTGGCCTATCTTGCTTATACATCCGGCCGCAAAAGAAAAGAGGACTTCGTGCGGGATATGTTTCATCACTTGAGAGCAGACTAAGTGAGAATACAGGGAGGTGGTTAATTACAGCGCTAACTTGACAATAGACAGACTGGAGCAAGAGTTTATGGATTTCAAGTCCCAGCACCCAGCCAGTAAGGTTTAATTAAGCCTTACTAAATCAAATACAGCTGACAGACGGGCCTAGATTCAGTTCATGCCAGTGTTTCCACCCCCGAAGATGTCAGCCCGTCAAGCCAACATGACCGGGGGTTTTATGTTTCGTCCCCAGCATCGCAGATGGACCGCTCGGTCGAGGAGTCTGAACGAGATGTCTTTTCCCAGTCAATTCTGAATGACTTGTGCAATGCCTGGTTCGAACGTTATCACCCTTGGTTTCCGATTCTCCACAGGCTTTCAGTCATTGGAACAATCGAAGACACAGTCGCATTAGAGGAATCACCTATCTACATTGTGCTGAAAGCCATTATTGCTGTTACTCTTCCCCATTGGTCTTTGTCAAATCCAATCTCGCGAGAAACACGAAGTCGAATATCGGAGAAGTTTCGAAAGCAGGTCATCCTACAAGCTATTAGTGATCTATCACTTCCTTCTCTGCAAGCCGTCCTGATTGTAACGACTATTGATTATGGAGCTGGGAGACTTTCCGAATTCTGGAACTTGGTGGCGTTATGTAAAAGGTGGTCAGCTCGGACATCAAGACTAGTTAGCTACTGACGCAAATCCAGGATGGGAATCCAGCTTGGGCTGCGTGATCTTGTGGCCAACAAGTTCGACAATTTTAATAAGCTGTCGACGCTGCCTCCACGAATGATCCCAGTCCCAACCTCTTTGATAGAACAAGAAGAGAAGATCCGGGCATATTGGATGACAGAAGTACTCGACAGTATGTCTTCCCTCGGAGCGGGATGGAATCTCAGTCTATCACTTCCTGAAAGCGAATTGTGGTTCCCCTGCAATGAGGCGGTATGGGCTTTCCCCGAAAAAACGACCTCCCTCTCGTCCTTTGACGATTCCGAAGTGTCATCTGCCTTCTCGGTTTACCTGAACTTGGTAACTCATCAACTATACCAAGTCCATTTGTTTTTACAGCAATCATATGACGCAACCTCCGCAGTCGATAGGGCACGATGGCAGTCACAGTGTATTACTGTTGACGAAGCATTGGACAAATGGAGAAACTCAAATCTTGAGACGACTTATCTAGGCCATGATTCAACTGTGGTGCTAAGTGCGGTGACCTTCAATGCGTAAGTATGCTCTCACAAAGCCTATACTAATACTAACATGGACAGCGCTATCATTGCGTTATATCAGAGACTTGCACTTCCTCCAAAAGGTCTAGCTGAAGTTCACGGCCCATGGTACCACGCGATACAAAGGTGCTTGAATGCTTGTGACGAAATGAGCACGGTGATTCGCGCTATCAATGACGCAGACCTGGAGAACATGAGCCCGCACATGATCTTCTGTATATTTGTCGCTGCAAGGTTCTACCTAGGTAAATTCTGTGCCACTGAACTGTATTAAAGCGTCACTAATAAATCGAAGTCCATGCAAAAGTCCTGTCGGTGGAAATTCCTCGCTCTCTCGACCTACTGATTTATGGGCTCAAAACCTGCGGCCAGAGGTGGTACTTTGCTCGTCGGTTGGAACAGGTGCTGCATACTGCTATTGCGGAGAAACAGGTCCCGGTTGTCATGTCTGCGCTTCCACAGCAGTTTTATGATTTGCAATATTCGTCGTTGGATATTGACCATGCATTGAGTATTTGGGCAGAAGATTGCAGGCGGCCTAGTATTTAGTCAACCTGAAAGCCCGAAAGCTTATTATAAGAGCCCCAGACTATCCAAAACACCATTGAACCCGTATGATAAGTCTATGAAGGCCATGGCAGCTTCGGGGTCTACCTCACTTCCCCGCCCCCTTTTTAAGCGAGATGCAGTGTAATAATGATACAAAAGGTAAAATTTAGTGATAATCCGAATACCCTAATCCTTGTGAAACGCTTCTATCAAGCCCACAGATCGGCAAGATCTTCTTAGTGATGTTTTACGATTTGCAATTTAGATTATCAAATAAAAACATTTCCCTTCCTCCAAATAAAATCATCTGGGAGCTGAGGCTTAAACAATAACCCCTCAATAATGCCTAACCATCTGCCAGATCCCACTACTATCTCCCCATTCAGTTTAGGTCGAGAAAGCCTTGTCGAAATTCGTTAGCGTGAAGCGATATTTCACGTCATTTTTTTGTAGTCTCGTCACTATAGCATTTGTTAACTTCTCCAACGTCTTATGTTTCCACGACTGAAAACAATTTACCAGCTTCAGCGCATCCTTTTTCTGAGATCGGAATCTCCTCCACCCACGGATGGATACCCTTATCTGCGGCGAGTTGTAGCATTCTCAAGACCTCTTTCCTGGAACCAAGATGCGTTGCGCCGATCAAACAGCCATTCTCCATAAACATATTCGACTTGACCTCTTGTCCAGCTCCCTCCGGCAGACCCACGCTAATCCACCTACCGTGCACATCGAGGAGAGAAAGGTATTTCCCCAAGTCAAACCCATCGCTGCTATTGGCCGTGTTAATGATAAGGTCAAACGTCATCCGATGAGGTTCGTTCCAATCCTTATCCGCGGTAGCAATAAACCCATCTGCTCCCAATTTCAAAGAGTCGGCTTCTTTGGCGTGGGATCTAGAAATAACCCACGTCTCGGCCCCTAGAGCTTTCGCAAAGAGCACACCGAAATGGCCGATCCCTCCAAGCCCGACAATACCAACCTTTTTCCCAGACGAAGCACCGTTACGCACGAGGGGGCTGAATGCCGTCAACCCCGCGCAAAGCATGGGCGCTACCTCTGTAGTCTTAAGCGCATCAGGAATAGGAAATACCCAGTGCTTCGCACCTATTAGCACATGGTTTGTTTTTCAGACGTTGAAGACTTGTACCTCGTGGGCACGGATATGACTCGCGTATCCACCTTGGGAGACGATTCCGGTATCTGGCCAAATGGCACCATAAGTGTCGATTTGGTGGCGGCAGTAGGTCTCGTTGTCATTTTTGCATTGCTTGCAGTCCAAGCACGAGTAGATCTGAGCGCCTACGCCAACTCGCTCTCCCGTCTTGATTAAAGTGACTTTGGGCCCAACACGGAGTGCTTCTCCGACGATCTCGTGGCCGATGCAGAGAGGGAAGTGTTTTGGTCCCCAGCCGCCAGTTATTGTGTGAACGTCTGACCCACACACCTACTCGACGAATTAGCATAATAAAAACCACCCGGTTTAAGCAGCTGAAGAGCTTTGGAGCTATCGAAGGAGCCGGCATCCTATATACCGCGGAACTCCTGTTCTTTAGGTCCTGGACAGCTTTTGGCTCTGGGGCTACTCAAACAGAAAATGCAGCTTTTGTGTATAGGGATTTGGCTTACACCGCATGCGAGGATTTTCACGTCGACATCATAGTCTCCAAACGGTTTTGGTTTGATCTGTCTCCGGATCAGCATTTGCTGAATCTCTTAAAGTTAAACAAACCTACTTCTCGTTTGGTAAATGTTGTCCAAGTCTCGGAGCCATCCACCTGAAAGCCCTCAAAAGTATCGGGGTAAACCATAATGAATGCTGTACAGTTCGAATGTTCTAATGAATTAATTTGAAATGGTAATTTTCTTGCGCTATATATATATACCTAGGTACCTCTAGAGGATCGTTTACTAGTTTCATTGTCGCCAAACCTGCACTGCGGGGTGGGGTTCCCGTATGCGCCGGGCCATGTCCTCTGCGATCGGGTTAGATCATAAATTGCGGGGAAACCTCTAATGCTAATCATTTGAACCTAACTGCCTTGAGACATCAAACGCTATGTTTAAACGCAGTGTGTGAATCGTCCTCGGGAAAGTTCCAGAAGCTGATATGAAACATTGATGACGAGCTGGCATAGTGCAGCGGAGTTATGATATTACCTTGCCTTGGGCTCCACTAGCCTCTCAGCAAGACCTTCTGCGATCTATTTATAGCGGCCACTCACTAAAAATTAGTGGTACTTGATGTCCACTTTATGCTTTAACACTAAGCTCACAGAGAAATATTTCTTTTCAGATTTATACAAATCATTGGCAGAATATATCCCCTCAACTAATGAAGAAACTTAATTCCGCTACATTCCCATCACAGTAGTCTCAATATCCGCACTCAGGTCATATTCGTTCATCTCCTCAATAGTCAGCTTCCTCTTCTCGTCTTTAACCTTATATAATGGGTTCGTTGTATTGCTCGAAAACCCAATGCGCTCAGTAATGTCTTCTCTCGCCCGCGCACTAGCTGCTTGCACTTTAGATGCACGGGGTTTGCGAATCTGCTCATAAATCTGAAGTCCTTTGCTGTTATCTTCTGGAGAGTTCGCAAACGAGTACTTCTGGCTGAATATAATACCAAGCGCTGCAGCGTCTTCAAGTGCTTGACAAGCACCCTGACTTTGGTCGGGAAGCATGGGATGAGCTGCGTCACCAAGGATGCACGTCAATCCGGAATGCCAAATTGGATAGGGTTGATGAACAAAAAGACGCCAAGGCTTGATGTCAGTGGAGTTCTGAAATAATGCATAAAGCCTAGGATCCAGCGTTCTAAAGGGTTCGAGAAGCTCTTCGACCGAAATGCTATGGGTCCAGCCCTCGCCGGGGTTCCTCGCAATCTCAGTGGGAAAGAAACAGTAAAATGAGTTGACTTGACCTTCACGGCAAGGCGAGTACACAATCTTGTCAATTCCTTGGCCACCCCAATATTCGATAGCTTCATTCACAGAGAGGTTCAGGAGACCTAGCCTTTTCACATCCTCGGTTGAGATGATGCAGTGGAGGCAATGCGAAGTGGACTGGTTTCTGTCAGGGACTATTCCCAGCGTTGTTCGTACGGTAGACCCGATTCCGTCAGCGCCAATTATCAGGTCGTGTTGGGCCTGCACGCCGTTGGAGAAAGTTACGACACCGGCTTTGTGGTTGATTGAAGTACATTTATGGTTCACTTTCAGTACGGCGGGGATGCCTTCATGCGACTCTCCCACTGCTGAATCCATCAACATGGCGTGCATGTCGATTCTGTGGAACATATTATAGACCTAATTAAGTTGTCAGTACCGAATTGCAATGTCCACCTAGTAGTAAACACTTACATATCCCCATCTGTCTTCGTAATCTTCCAGATCATATACATTTTGTACGTCGCCAGTCTTCCAATCGTGAGCAATCAGCTTCTTCAATACCACTGGCTTTCCAAGCGGGATGTTAACGCGCCACGTTTCAAGCCACCTTGTTCCGTTCGCCGCGCAACTTATTGAAGCACCGACCTCTCCTGCAAACTCTGCTCGCTCGTAAATCGTGACTCTATGCCCAGCCTTTCGAAGTGAAGTTGCTGTTGCTAAACCACCTTGAAAGACGTTAATTGGTGTAATTCAAATGACGGGGTAGAACATACCAATGCCTCCGCCAATAATTGCAATATCCAACTCCCTCCAGGAGTTATCTATTGAACCCATTTTGTCTCAGGCTAAATGTACAAGAGAAGGTGTCGAGAGAACGATTGTGAAGGATGAATAATGCAATGGAATCGTACCTTTGTTGAGAGACAATAAACGGAATAGACAAACCTGAAGTATTTTCACGAGCCATTACACTGATAAATCTAAGTTTCTGCTATCAGCGTTGCAGATGACGATTGGAAGATAGGATAATAGCGGGCGAAGGCCACGGTCCTCAAATTCAGACTCCCGCATCCGTATCCGCCGCAGATGTGTCACGCCTAGGTGCTCTTCGTCCAATAACTCAACGCCATAGCATTATACCCCGCAGAACGCCTTATAAGTACTGATAAGAACTAGGCAAGTCTTTGCTGACCCAAAAAAGCCCCGTCGCGACTTTCCGTACCGCTTCCGTGTTTTCATCTGATCCGTCTTGGCCCGGCTCGCCCCCACTTTCAGACTAGATAGCCGAGTTCCCCTTTTCCAACTCCTGCCCAAAACGCTTGATAATAACGAGGCGTTTCTAAGAAATCCCGAATTTTTCCACTATGACAAAATGTCCATATCACGTTTAGTGTGGCTGGCCTCGATATTATCCGATTACTCCGCAATAAGACGCTCACCTTTGGGGCGGGCCTTGTAAAATAATTTAAGGTTGAGGTGATTAATGACTTGAATCAAGAACACGATGATATCTGGAAAACTGGAATGGACATGGCTAGGCTAATCAATGTAGTTCTAACAACATATGTGGGCTGGGAACTTTAAGTGTTGGAAAGTCTTTAGCGGGGTTTAAAGGAATTCGCCAACGCTTAGAGCAAATAAGCACATTCCATCCACGATAAAAGAAACTCCGCAAGAGTTTAATTCTATCTGCATCTTTCTATAAATGGTCATTTCAATTATTATACGAATTTCCATCAAATTCAGAGTCGGTCATCATTGCTCCGTTCCGGAGGGATGCTTGCAGGGAGCCAAAATCCCAAGCTAACCTTGAGTGGCTTACCTCTCGCCACAAATAACGCTGATTGAAACCAGTGAGTTGGAAGCATTTTTGCGCTAACCTTCTATCGTATTTGAGAGGAAACAACTATGTCGTGAGCCGTGATATGTATGTTTCTCTGAGTAATAATGATCCCAATGAAGTCTGAGCGTATTCCTCCGTTGTCCGACTCGAAATTGCGTCGGATGAATACCATTCCCGACATTTAGAAGATTTCGAATCATTAAGAGAGGCCTGGTAGTTATCATATACTTATATGTTGTATGTCCCTGCTCTAGAAGGTAACAGGCTATTTCCCAGTAGCAATCCCAGACTTTCAGAATCAATTACTCCAACGAAGAGTTCCTCTACATTACCAAACTTCTCATCATGCCTTCAATATCCAACCACTCCATCCTCGTCATCGGAGGCTCATCCGGAATGGGTTTCGCAGCTGCAAAACTCGCCCTCGAAGCCGGTGCACGTGTCGCAATTGCATCTTCCAACCCAACCCGCGTCACTTCCGCCGTCACCTCCCTCAAAACCTCATTCCCAGATTCGCACATCTCAGGCCACGAGTGCGATCTCAGCCTCAACGGCATTGAAGCCCGCGTTGACGAACTCTTCAAAGCCGTGACAGCGAACGGTACCTCACTTCTGGATCATGTAGTATACACGGCAGGCAGAGCACCAGGCGTGAAACCGCTTGCGGAAACCGACATCGAAGAAACGGTTAAAAGCTCTCAGCTCGCTTTCGCGGCTGTTTTGGCGGTTTCTAAACTAGCCCCGAGATATATGAAGCAAGGCTACACCTCGTCCATAACGTTTACCGGTGGAAGGGTAGCAGAAAAGCCCATCCCGAGTTACACGCTGTATTCTGGAATAGCTGGCGGGTTGGTTGCAATGGTGCGGAACCTGGCGCTGGATATGGCGCCGTTGAGAGTCAATTTGGTCAGTCCTGGTGCGACGCAGACGGAGATGTGGGGGCCGCCAGAAACACAGGAGATGATTGCGAAAATGGCGGGGGCGAAGGCGCTGTTGGGGAAGGTGGCGACGCCGGAGGAGGTCGGCGAGGCGTATATCTATTTGATGCGGAATTCGGATGCAACGGGAAGTGTTGTGAGTAGTGATGGGGGCATTGTGCTGTAGTAAACAAAGGTGCACAATAAACATGTTGAATAACATCTAAATAGCTCTTCTTGTTCTACCCTAGAGCTCTTGTTTATATGCAATAAAACTCTAAGTCGTGCGGTGTAACACCTACTTTAATGCAGTGTTCTTTGTCTCATCTCGACTTTGCTTCAGAAAAGGCAGCAACTGCGTTCCACCCGTTCCATGCAAATCTTCGCATCGCCATTCGCTGACGCGATTGCCAAATTCATACCAGCTGTACTTGGTGGAACTTGCTGCCTCGAAGGCGTAATGATATATCGCGTGACAATCTGGATATGAATATTCCGAAATTTGGACAGCTCCTCGATAGCCGCATTATAGGCTTCTCCGACGCCAGCGTCAACGCACTTGTCTGCGTATTCCCGAATGTTGGAGATTGACTCCACGTATTGGAGGAATTGTCTATGAGGGCCTGGCATGTAATTTCGCATTTCCTGCTTTTGTGAGTATATGCATTCGTTGATGATCGAGGTTAAATTACCTGAAGAAATCCCGGCTTCGACCCCTTTGCAGCTCCCGTCAATGAATGCTCAACACCGAGCGCAACATCAAAGAATTGTATCAACGAGCTCTGCGCATTGCTTCCTCCACTATACTGTCGCCACTTTCCCTTTCCATCTCCTTCATCGTAAAACACCCCGTTAGGAAGTCCAGCCAGCATCATGTTTTTACTTCCTGCGAGAAAAGGTCTGATTTGGTTGTAAAACACATCCGGATCACACCCCTCATTCATCCTCTTGAGAATCACCCCAACTTCTCTCACGCATTTCGAGAACTTTATAAGTGCGTTTATCACCACTTCAGGCTTGTTTGACTGAGCGGCATTCATGGCTTTTAGCATCACAGGGATGATTGTAGCACCGTGAGCCTCGATAGCGACGGAGATTAGGAAGAACCATTCTTCGTCTCGGGTACCTGTGAACGTGTGGAGTGTTCGGAGGTTCTCAATGCTGCTATGTGAACTCCTTGGGGATATTGAAGTAAAATTCCAGAGGTTGAAGGCAGCGTAAGTTGCAGTTGGTGGAAGTCCAAGGTGAGATGACACGTCTAGAAATGGGACTGAAATAGCAGGTGGTAAGCGCTGCGATGTGTTAGTTAAACTTGAAACAGAATAAGTAACGATTCGAAAGTGATTAGGTAGTCTTAAGGTGCAATATTAGAAAGTCACATTCCTACCTCTGATGGACCACCAGCTTCCCAGATATATGAATGTGTGAAGAATGCGAGTACGAGGTATGCCCTTTGCCATTCTCTCATTTTTGTTAAGTGCATAGTCGACAGAACCTCTAGCTTGTCTGCTTTGCCCCTGAATGACTTCGTCTTAAGGAGGGTTGGAAGTTCGCGGATGATGGTTTCCCAGACCTCGTAGTATGGGTCGCTGAGCCGTTGGAGGGGCAATTCTTCTGGCAGAAATCCATTCTGAGAAACTCCAAACTCTTCTAAGTTGACCTCAATGGCTGGTAACATTGTTGCTGTGTTGTGTGGCATTTTGATTACTGTGTGACAAATTTGCAATTGTGGGTTGCCCTTTTTGTTTCAAATCAGAACTAGCAAGTTGGAAAAGGAACTTGAAATAAATGAATTTGCTTCGAAGTCTTTTTCGATAGAGATCTGAATCGTTGGTGTGGAATTTAGTGATACAAAGCGATAGTGGTGAATATATCTAAGATTTCAGCAACAAGTCTATTATGTATATTTGACGGGTTGTCCGCAGCAAACTGCTTAAAAATCTCTCGGCAAGGATACGAATTCCTCTAGAGATATTTCTATTACCTAAACCCACTACAACACCTGATTTTAAAATTGCTACGTATTAGTTCGTGACCAAATGTTTAGTCTACCTCGTTCTAGCTGGACAGCAAAAGCGGCACTTACTATCACCCACTTTTCATGTCGCACACCGCCTAGGGAATTATAAAATGGTGCCGCTTCTTCGATCCTGCCCTAGGCCCCCACGCGGGTACGGTACGGATGCGGAACTGAAACGGATAACAGGAACCGGCTGAGCCGACGCAAGGCGGTAAGCAATTTGATCGTGCAACGCAGCCTAGAAGGAACTAGAGGAATGTACAAAGTGAGGCCAAATGGCCCATTACAATCCAAATCAAAAACTTTCAGACCAAATCAAAGATAGTGTCTAGACTGAAAAGTTCCTCTTACTTCCTCTTGCAACATCGAAATGGGTTCAGTATCAACAGCAGAGCAGCAGCAAATGAGGAAGCCATCATTTCCCACAGAGGCAAACACACTAGAGTTTGCCAAATCACTCGACGCAAAAGATCACCTTCGCTCCTTCCGAGAGAAATTCATCATACCCTCGAAAACAGACATTATATCAAAGGATTTATCGAAACCAGGTCAGCTTGCCACGTTTCGTAGTATGACGTCTCTGACTCCAACTAGATAATAACGATCCAAGCATCTATCTCTGCGGAAATTCCCTTGGGCTCCAGCCTAAGGCTGTAGCAGAATATCTCCAAGCTTACCTCAACACGTGGGCAACCGTCGGCGTTCATGGGCACTTCAGAAAACTGGAAGGTTCACCCATGATACAATGGCAACTGCTTGCCGAGCATGCAGCAGAACAGGCAGCTCCAATTGTAGGAGCTTTGCCTTCAGAAGTTGGTATTATGGGCAGTCTTACCACGAACTTGCATTTATTGATGGGCAGCTTTTACACGCCTACCGCGTCCAAGCACAAGATCATTATGGAGTGGAAGTCATTTCCCAGTGATCATTTCGCCATCGAGTCTCAGCTCCAAGCACACGGGTACGATCCCAAGGAAGCAATGGTCTTGGTCGGTCCAGAGGAGGGCAGCTATGAGGTCTCGACGGAGAAAATTCTGTCGGTCATTGATGAGCACGCTTCCACCGCTGCGTTGCTTCTGCTGCCCGGCATCCAGTATTATACTGGCCAGTATTTTGACATGAAGACCATCACCAAATATGCGCAAGATAGAGGCTTGATCGTCGGTTGGGACCTCGCTCACGCGGCTGGAAATGTTCCTGTGCAGTTGCATGACTGGAATGTGGATTTTGCGGTCTGGTGCACGTACAAGTACATGAATGCCGGACCGGGTTCTATTGGTGGATTCTTCGTTCACAAGAGACATGGAAAGGTTGATTACGTGGATGATAAGCCAATTTTCAGACCCAGATTAGCGGGATGGTACGGCGGTGATCAGACCGGACGGATGGCCATGGACAACAGTAAGGCGCCGCTTTGTATTAACTGAAACACTGAAGCTAATGAGAACAGGCTTTCGCCCAAGTCCAGGAGCTAGCGGATACCAGGTCTCGACAACATCCGCTGTAGACTTGGCATCACTTTGTGCCTCGCTTTCGGTTTTTAACCAGACCTCCATGACCGAGGTCCGGAAAAAGTCCATCAACTTGACCGCATATCTCGAACATTTGCTCCTCTCCAGCTCAAGTGACGCCTTCAAGATCATCACCCCTTCGGATCCTGATGCTAGAGGCACGCAACTCAGTGTTCTTCTGAAACCAGGTCGCATAGACACACTTATGGATATGCTAGAGAATGAGGGAATCACAATCGATAAGAGGAAGCCGAATGTAATTAGAGTTGCGCCAGTTCCGCTGTATAATACGTATGAGGAGGTATGGCGGTTCGTGCAAATTTTCAGCCAGGCTATGGCAAAGTTTGAGTAGGGGATTATGATTTCTCACATACCGAGTAGCGGTCCCCAATTTGTATAGTAAAGCGCTAAAATAACGTCTAATTTAAGGTTTTAACATTATTATCTCTGTATTCTTCGACAAGTCTAATGTTGTCAAAGCTACAATAATAGATAGGGGCGCATGGAAGTACTCCGTATGACCACTGTTAATCGATTTCGGTAGTTGAAGAAACAGATACATGTTAAATATGAGTGGTGCACTTCACTATTATGAAGAAAGGATTTCAACTGAAACAATCATTGTTTGCCATGGGTAGAGATATGACAGTAAAAGATGAGGTCCAACAGAACTCTTGCATGGGCTAGTCCTTTTGCAAATTACAAAGAAAAAACTGCCATTGTTACACAATGTGAGGTAATTCTTTTATCAACGCTTATTGTTTCCTGAACTTTTTTCTTTGTGCTATTGTTAATTTCTAACGGCCAATCATAATACGCTCAAATTGTATAAACAACCCAAGACAGTGCTTACTATGTAGATACATAACTGTGCATTTTCATTGCTTAAGCTTAGGATTACACTTCCCATCACTCTACCGCCTCCGACTCTTCACAACACAAAACTGCACCAAGCTTCCACTGTTTCAACCACAACAAAGCCGCAAAGCCAACAGAGTCATGACTTCACCACTCAGCGTCATGCATCTCCCCGAGTTCACCGATGTCAGTCTGGAAGGCGAAAAGCAACCTGCCATGCCCACCCAATACAGCTCATCCGACGACGGCTCCCTAAACAACAAAGTCCTAAAGTCGCAACAGCAACGCAAAGTCCGCACCGACCTCGTCCGCGACTTCATCATCGGCTACGCCGACGGCATGACCGTCCCCTTTGCTCTAACTGCTGGCCTCAGCACGTCGCTCCCCGCAAGACCATCATCGCCGCCGGCCTGCT
>QGMG01000312.1:0-35348 GCA_007825325.1 Lachnellula cervina | reverse complement strand
AATAATAATATTTAATAATAATATATTTAGTAGCGCGTACGCGTAGCGTATATTACATTGACCTATTAGCTAGAAGCTGCTTTTAATACCTTAATTGCGGCGCAACATTAAAAAGACCCTAGTAATAATAATATTAATGCTCTTAATAAACGCCTTAAATAGTAAATTACTAATTTGAATAGGAGCATTTGCTATATGCCTCTTAACCTCTTAACTACAAAGCTATTTGTATTTATAAATAGCTTATTTGCAAATAACAAGAACCTTAGCTTACAAATTGGCTATAAAATTATTATTATAAATAAAGAGGCTAGTAAGAATGATTTTATAATTAATAGTAACCTAATTTATTAGAGCTCCACTAAGAGTAAACGCGTTACTAGAAGCGTTTTAGCGTCTAAGATTTATAGGATAGTAGGAGGCATTAATATATTATTTATTATTAGAATAACAATTAATCAAATACTTAAAGAATTAAGTATTCCGGAAATCCTTATAATCCTTTATACTAACTTATTTTCCTTATATAAATGCCTAGTTAAGCTTGGTACTACAAAGGAAAAGAGGCTAATAATTAATATTATAGCAATTCGGCAATCCTACAAATATAGAGAAATCCTAGAAATCCATTAGATTAATAGTAATAATAACCCCACTAATGTAATAATAAAATCCAAATGCAATAACGCCCTTAAGACCTTTATTAAGACAAATCAGCTAATAATACACATTAATAGATAGGTGGAAAGGCCTACAACTAAGGAAGCGCGCTAAAACCTTTTATTATAGTCCCTTTACAATTTTTATACTATTTTTGCAATGCATTTAAGTACCCCTTCTATTCCTTCTTATTAGTTTCCTTATCTATTTTAAATATAATCACAATATTTTAATTAGCTAATTTAATCTTAGCCCTACTAATTTGCAACACTACCCTACACATTTATTTGAGCCGCAAATTTTTAATTTAAATGATTTATTAATTCTTACATCTACTAGCACGGCAAGACCTATATTGCAATGGCAATAATAGGTGAGGAGAATAAGGCTATTAATATAGCATTTAATTATGCTACATCACCTTAAAATAAAAGGTTACTAGTGTTGCAATAATAATATAGCATTTAGGGGTAAGGGCTAAGAGACGCCATAGTCATATAACTTAGCGCGTAATAACTAAGCAGGAAGGTCAAAACCTTCCTCTCACCCTCTATAGCTACGAGACTATTATGCATCAACAATACAATAGAACAACCCCTTATCATCCTCTATTCGAATAGAAGTGATCACCTTGTGATACCAATAATAACCTAATAAACATGTAGGACTAAATCAAACAGAGAGTGCTCTTTTCTAGTACGCATTTTGTCAATAAAACCTAACAGTACCAGCAGTTTCCTGGTCTATAACATCCCCCACCGTTTTGATAGGATCGCGGCAAGCTGCGGGATAAACCCCCACCACTCGGCCGAAGTTGATATGTTAAGCAAACACCCCGTGGGGGGCTGGAAAGGGGGTTTGGATCACATTAAAGTCTTTGTGCCGCAGCAGTGGGGGGTGGGGGCTTACTTGCTACCATGTGAGCGTTTTGGGGATATGGTAGCCTTGACTGCCTTCTGATAGTTTACTGATACGAAGTACGAGCACGATTGTTTTGAAGGATTTTGATATTTTTACCGAACCTAGAAGAAAATCTTAAATATCTTCAACGAGATCAAGGAGTCTCTTGGCATTGGGAGCACTAATGAACTGGTCATATGGTTTCGGACTTGGAAGAGTGGACAATGCCTCAACCTGCTTTTCATCGTTGCTCTTCAACCGCGCCCAGATGACCTCTTCCGACCTCAAGCTTACTTCCCGAATAAAGACTCCTTCGGCTTGGCCTTCACTCCTATCATCGGATGTTCCGAAGGAGATTCTCCCTGCAGGAGAATCGGATTTGGTATGCGTTCTTATAATTGTATATGATATTCAGTTCCAGGAGGAAATTTCAACTGGTACGAAGTAAATCATACGAAGTATAACGTGTGCAAAAAGGAGTCATACTACTTTGACCGTCCGGGCAGTTGAAAAGTGATAATCTCAAGGATTCTGAGGGCTTATCCGGGGCTAAGTACTAGAATAGGTAGTATTCCACGGTGCTTCTCTACCAAGTCTCGTCAAGACCGTCTCTCCCTGATTGCCGGGTGTGATTCCACCAGCATGGGTCAAGACCCAGATTAAATATAACGGTCACGGTCGAAATTCGCTCGTCTCGAGTATCTAATCAACATTTCTGCAGTACTTGTAGGGGTTTCGAAGGTTACACTTCTTCTACAACTTGGACATGGCCAAACATCTCCACATCATAAAGACATCATAAAGACTAATTTTTAGGTAAGCTTATTAAAGTGTGCTCTCTCGCTTTGAAGGGTTATCTTCGTAAAATCTGCGGACCGGCGCGTTCCAGTCTCACTTCGTAGAATTTTACAAAGCCACTGTGGCGATGCATAGCGGGTGGGATCTCGGCGCATTGATTATGCCGAGATCACAGCGAGCTCAGACCAGAATCCCGATTGGAAAATTGTCATGAGGACCTCGTGGTGTCGTTCACCGCTTACTTCCTTTCCCTGCCTGATGCAACTCGCTAACAATTGCATGAGGTCTCGAAAGATATCTCACTATCCTGTCATCTGAGACAGGAGGCACAGCTTGCTCGCGGGATGACATACTCTCCCCCCCCTGAATAAAGGTTAAATACTAGGCCGTTACATAAATGCAACGTCACGCGGCCAGGGGGTCTTACAGGGGCTTTCCGCCAATTAAATTAGGGCTCCACATCACAAAAATGAGGCTATTTACATGCTGCATAGGTTTAATATTTAGTTGGGCCTCCTCTAGCATTAATTATAGCTTGACACCTCCTCTACTACAAGTTATAAAGAGAGGTAATAAAGCTCTTAGGCACTGCATCCTAAGCTTCCTGAATAATCTCTCTTAGCCTAGGATAAGAGATCTTAGCCGCATTATACTAAGCTTTAAAATAATGCGTTTGAATATATCTCTTTATCTAAGCCTACACATGCTCTATAATATTCAAATTAGGAGAGTAGCGTAGCCACTTAATAAAAGGGATACGCTACCGCTTAAGATTTGCTCTAGTCTCTCTAGAGGTGTGAATAGAAGCATTATTCTACATCCAAATAACTCTCTCTCTACTACCTTCCATCACTCTAATAAACCTCTCTACATTAGATAAAACTAATGCATTGTACATTATAGAATCTATACTAGTGCCCTTCTCTAAAAAGATGCTAACCCCTTTTCTTCTATTCTAAATTATACCGCAAAACATCTAAGCAGGCCTTTTAGAATATTTATGCTGCAAATTTTTGGGCTAATAATAGTCACTTCCATTATTTAAGACCGTTATATAGGATTGCGTAAAAGCCCCTCCATTAGCCCAAACTTCATCCGAAAACATTTGCTAAAAGAGCCTTTTCCTAGTCTAAGTAATGCCTTCTCTTGCAAAGTCTAACTATTCTTAGACGACTTCTAGATCCTTAGAAAACCCCTTTCTTTTTGCAATCCTTTGCTTGTAGCCGAGCGAATGGATCGCTATTAAGATTGCCTATTGCCTATAGTTTTGTAAGCCTAAGTGAGGCGCAATAGAGGGAATATGCTAAAATGCAATGTGCCTATAAGAGGGGGACTCTAATAGCTATTACTGTAGCTATTCGTGTTGAGGGGTTTTTATTGTCTGAGCTCTATTACCGCATTTGGACTTTTGAGGGGTTAGACGAGAGTGCTTAGCTCGCTAGATTTGGCGTTCTGTAAAGCTGTATTTCTTCTGAATCTCTATAGGAGAGATACCAAAATCCAGGGCTGTTTTGATGCGAATGCGGTCACTACGTGTAGTAGGAGGAGCGTATTGCTTAATAGGCGTTTGTGGCAGCAGTAGAGCCTCATTTTGCAGTGGCGGCAGAGCCTCATTTTGTAGGGAAGGAGGTGGTGAAGGCGTCCCTTGCGTAGAAGAGGCAAAGAGTGAAGGCGTAGTTCTAGATTGCGTTTGAGAGGTGAAGTTAGGCGGGAGAGGAGGAGGTGAAGAAGGGTAGGGCCTCTCTATAAAGAGGCGCTCTAAATTAGGCTACGGATTATATAAATCAGGCATAGGCGGCAATGGCTGTGAATCTTATAATGAAGGCTTAGAAGAAGTGAGATTGATTTGAGCCTGTGCCTGTATTTGCGACTATATAGGCGCTAGGGGGTCGATTTGGCTCTTAGGAGGTTCCTAGGAGGACTCCTAAGAGAGTGAAATTGCGGCGTGTTGGCGGGAGGGAGTAATGTTATCGCTTATATTGCTTAGAATTCTCTGAATAGCTTCAATTGTGAAAGAAAGAGGTCAAAATGGGTCAAAAAGGGGTCGGAAAGGGGTAAAAAGACGCTGTATGCATGCTGACATAGTATGAAATCCTAGTGATTTTACTAGCTGAACCCCCTAGCTCACTCCCCTGTAGAGGCGCTCGTATAGGGTGGAGAATCGCCACCAAATAACCTTTATTCAGGGGGGGGGAGAGTATCCCCGCAATAACTTGCTGTATATGATTGGATTTTGATTACACCTGGTTAATGCAGTTATTTTGAGATTTATTTAGGCCTATACCTCGTGGAAAGATAATGCAGTACTATAAATATATGCTAGCCGATAGGGTTACTATGTTCGATCAAAGAACAGATGCATGGAGTGTTATGAAACCTGTATACGTGGACATAACTTCGTAAGGTGATGATTCTACCCTTATAGGTGTCTGCACCGGATTTTCCTTTTACTTGCTAGATACTTTCTCGGAGGCTTACTTTACTATCAAGTCGATATAATATAAATAATTATAGACAGGCAGGGTTGGAAGGACTGAATGTGATAGGAAGTCCAAGCTTTTAATCCATGGAAAGACGTTATGGAATTCGGTAGCCGCACGAATCCGGTAGTTCATAATGCAGGCGATATGGAAGACCCTTGGTAACGAAGCACATCATGCAGAGAAGACGCATTCGAGGGGCAGAGACATGGGAATTGAGGGGGACGCTAAAACGTTATCCAACTTTGACCAGTCTATCGAGGCACTCGGAACAAGCATTTTGATACCAAGCCCAAGTAAACGAGGACTTGGCCTTGGGATGAGAAATAGATAGGCAATTCTACGTGATGGACAAGGTTGAGAAGCATGCGGCGTAGACATAATTTACTGGACTGCTCCCCTGAGTTCACCAGGTTCGTACAGATTAGGTTAGACGACGGTCCTAACGGTCAACCCCCACAGCTGTCAGATCGTGTGTAACAAGACCGTGCCACCTGGCACCTCTCAATAAAGGAGAGGATATTACGAAGTATTTTTACCCGTCAAGGATGAAGAGCTTGCCAGGTCTACCTACGGATACGGAGTACTCCGTACTATATGCTCTCCCCTTGATTTCACTTCAAATATTCTACCCTTGCCTTTTACGTTCAGATGTAAAAGGGATCTGTCATATTCCCAGCCCCTCCCCTGAAGGATTGGCGACGTGGGACGCCCGCGGAGGTACGAGTACAGTACCGTCAGTCGCTCACCCGAACCGTATCACAGATGCACCATACACCGTTTTCGGGGCTTACTTTCATTTACCCGTGCCAAAGCTTGGTACAATTCTCATCCTCGTCAGTGGTGGGTAGGGCCCAAGAGAAGCTTGTCAATGTAACATATCACCCCTCAAAGTCTCAACACGAATAAGATTTCCTTGTCACAACGCACGCACGCGGGGTTGCATAAGCCTTCGGCAATCTGACAGCGGCATTTCACTGCAAGACCTGGCTGGCTGGTTGGGCTTCTTCAGCAGTTTCTTACAGGCTGAATCCTCACAACGTCCCGAACGTCTGGACCTTGGCGAGACGCTGTGTAACCTGGCTCGGGCCAGCTTCTTCCTTCAATGTAACTCCCGAATTCTGCGAGATATAGGTAATCCGCCGAAGGATTTTGCGATCATGGGGTTGCAACTCTTGGTTCGATTCGACCAAGTTCCTTGTTTTTTGCGTTCTTCTTTCGTCCACCTTGGCCGTGTTTGCATGGTTTATTTGGGCTGGTTGAGGCCTACTGCATAAGCGGGTGATAGTGACGGCGAGAGTGGTGGTGGTCTTTGCTTGAACATGGAAGCAATTGGTGGAATGTCTGCTTCAAAAGCCGCGAGACTTGTGTCGACATGTGCTGAGTCCCAAGCTAGTACTTCGTAGTATACAATACCAAGAGGCTTGTGATTGCTGCAGTGACTGTTCTCGACCGGGTTATCGGGTCCTAATAAATCTCGGGACAAGGCATACGGCTCGCACGGGTCGTAGCAGCTGAAATCTCGGGCCAGGCAAGATCGCGCATGCAACTATCCTTGAATCCTATGCGGGGTCTCGAGTCCGGAAGGTCCCTTTCGTTGGTTTAAGAGCCATATGCGCTTCAAGCGCGTAGTATGATGCAGTGTCATGGAAGGGTTCTTGAAATGGTTCGTAGGAAGTCCCTTGTCAGTAGCACATTGTACTGCCACACGGCCTTGGTGATAGGACGAAGAAAGCCTTTTGCCAACGTGCGTGAATAATACAACTGACTGATGTATGTACAACCAACGGTGCTTGTACCGTTGATTCCATCCTAAGCCAACCCCTACGTACCCTCCCTTCCGGGTAGTGTTGATCCCCTTTCCGAACGCCTCCCCTTGATTATCCATTCATGAGATATGAGTCCTGAAGACGCCGTTCCCAACCAAAGGAATGTTCCCAAACCGCCTGTCGCCCTATGATACCCAGAAAACACACCAAAACCAATCCATTTGTACAATGACACCGACGATCATATCTTGAGCCATGTTGGGGTCATGGCAGGGGCGCGGCAGTCGCCTGTTTTATTGGGTTAATATTCTGTTCCCATGAGATTAGATGGATCACAACAAACCACATTGTTCATCCAATCTATATTTGTCAGAGGGTGTTTGGACCAGCGGAGCAACGTATACCGTGAACAACTCACCTGAATTCGATAGCTACCACGGAGGGTGGACAACGCTTATGTGTCGTCTCATAATTGGTACACCAAGCTCTGACGGTATAACGGACGTGGCCACACCGGTATTCGACCTGAGTATAGTTACACATGGTGTTTCTACTGCTGTGCTACTAGGCGAGCAACAACCTGGGGTGTAAATGAGGTGGGATGTTGTTCGGTGCTAGATAACGCTTTGCTATGGCGGGGCAGCCGTATGATCGTATAACGAGAGTAGTAGTATGACGAGGGGTCCTTCGCAAGATGGGCTGGTGGGATCCCTTTTGTCGTGAAGAGATACGAGTGGCCGCTCTAGTAAACAGCGAAATCGATCTTTTGCTTCAAAGTGATAGTAAGAGTGGGAGAAGTTGTAACGGTCGGAGGAAGAAAATGTCAATGGGGAATGTGTTTGAATATATGCAAAAAAAAGTGTGTGTACGTAGCAGTCCAGAACGAAAGGATGTGAGCACTACATATGTATGAATGATGCACCCCTCGATCTAGTCCCACCCGGGTGATTTCGGGCGATCCGGGATATTTGGAGTAAAGTTCCTTCTAGGGGTTAGGTTATAAAAGCATTCCAACTGCTTTGCTCTGTATCGAATGGTGAAGGAAGAGTTACTTTTCAGTCCAGCAGGGAAGCAGGATACTCGTACAGTAGGACAGGGACCCCAAGCGAATAATATACCCCGACTGCAGCTGCGCGCTCCATACTGTAACCGTTGGCTTTACGGAGATGCTGGCTGCAAGACAAACTACTTCGCACGTGGGAACGTGGGAGTTGTGTGCCAATGAGCCCTAAACAAGCAAGGGTCGTCCCTTGGCTTCCTTGAAAGGACATGCGGGCCTCGAGTTAGAAGTAGTCAATCGTGCGACCCTAGCCCAGCCGCTGCCCGGGAGGGGTGTAAATCTACCATCCGGTACCTAGCCAGTACGGAGGAACGCTAGGTATTACTCGTACCTACCTATGTACGGGCGCCAGAAATAGCATTGACTACACGGAGGTTTTGGCACGTCGTCAGCGAAAGTCTAGAGAGAAGGGCTTTGCGGGTTTTAACACTCAAACTTTTATTCTTCGTACAGTAGATTCTATTAAAGTTTAGAGAAGTCCCGTTCCAACAGCTGCCGGCCGTGTTGGTGACAGGTCGGAGGATTGTGATAGCAGCTGCATTGCAGGGTAAACAACCAAGCTTGCAGCCTTGCATATAGTCTGCATATAACTCTATTAATTCTTACTGCCGGAAATGTTCTTCTTCTAGTGTAAGGGGGGCATTGCGGCTACTTAATCTGCACTCCGTACTCTGTATAGATAAAGCATAAATCAGATCATATCCAAGGAGCCATGCTGCTAATAGATACTTTGTTTTACCCTTGAAATAACGCTTGCTTTTGAACTTTGGCAAGTTTGATGGTAACACCCGCTATGGGGATAATGCTTGATATCTGGTTTGATCAAAGGGACCAGCCGACGCCGGCGAGCGAGTGTCCATTCACCGCCAAAATGGAAACACGGAACGTAAGCTCCATCTTTTCTGCTAGGAGATACGATGCTCGATAAAGAAAAGCAGAGAACGTGAGATTGTATGACCTGACTTTAATTGTCGCCGGTATCAGTTGGCAATTACGAAGACCGAAATTATAGACGGGGGGGGGGTCCGTGGAGTTGTACTCGAGTAAATTATCCTGTGTGATTGCCTGCACTCTACGAAGTACAAGCTGCACTTTGCCTGCAAGCTGCCTGCATGCTGCAGACAGGCGTCAGTTGTACACTGTACAGACGCCCTCAAAATATCTAAGCCGGAAGATTAAATAGTTCCTTGATGAGCCTATAGGCGATTTTATTAGGGCTGAAGAGCCGCCAAGCAGTAGTAAAACCGATATCCTGGACATAAAACGCTGTATACATTCGGATCTTTAACACCGTAAATTTGTGATGTTTAATATATATATCGTCGAGGTCATTAATTCTTGGTCAAGCCTATCGCCATGAAATCTATCACGACTGCAACATCAGAGCGCCAAGACAGGCGTGTAATGACTACGAGTACGAGCCAAGTTAAATGCTAGATCTTCGGCAGGTATAAGTTTGGAGAACTTAATTTACTTCTGCCGGCATTCATTTGCTCGTCACTCAGTCCGCCGGCATTCGTAATCATCCTAGACCGAGCAACCTTTTGCTGTTTGAGATGTGGCTGACTTGCTAGCTTCATTTACAGGATCCAGATAGGCCCAGGGCTGTGCCGTGCCGTGCTGAACGGCAAAAGGCCAAGTGCACCGAAATTCGAATAGTGGCAGCGTCTACCCAGTGACAGTCGATGACACGAATCTGGTCAAGGCGGTTACGAGATGACAGATGCTCCGTACGGAGTACGTACTTGAGCTGTTTTGCCCCACAACAGAACATGATGGATTAACCTCTATATGGCTAGTAGTATATCCAATGCCACAACTTATTAAGCGAAACTAAACTAATCCTGTAAACTTCATCGAAAAGCTAGCGTTCAAACGCTAGGTTGGCGTTTGCTCCATAACTTGGTGCTTTTCGCTTAAAGAGGTAAAGCGTATGCTGGTCTTCATCTTAGAATCTTAGAATAGGGGTAAAGTCAGGGTAGGGTGCTATAATTAAAGTATAGACCCACTATGCGTGCTCATTTTACCAAAACAGCTCAAAAGACCATGCTAAGAGAAAATAAAACGCATAGCTGAATTAGGTATAATGCTAAGCTAATGCAAGTCAGAGGGTGTTAGGAAGTTGTGGGGCAAAACAGCTCAACTGTTTATTGATTAGCTACGCAGTATTTACACCTTCCCAGTTCAAACAAAACCATCACAGGGGGTAATGCCAGGGGTCCGTGATACAGAATGTTTCTGCGTGTCCCACTAAAGCCCTACAGAGTATGCTCTGGCTACCGAATGAGATGACTGCTGTATTATTGGGGTCTACAGTTGACTTTACTCCGTATAAATTACTTTGTAGTTTCGTACCTCCGTACATCCTACATGGCAGTCGCAGTTCTTCGCACTCGCCCACACACTGTATGACCAGGCAAAACCCGCCCAAAGCCCGCCGCCTAGAGCCCGGCCCGGTCTTTAGAGTACGGAGTAGTCTCAGAGCAAATGTAGGGCTTTTGCACGGCGGGATTCCGATAGGTGGAGGTCACGGATGGCTTTGGCATTACCTCGGCCGAGATAACGCTACTCTGCTCGGAGTGGGAGCGGGATTCTAGCGTTGTACTGTATTAACTACATAAGGCTTACTACAGGGATGATTGAGCTCGCAACTTCGCAAGACCACCAGAACCCCTGGTGGTGGAGGTGGCACTTCCATGACCGTGGCGTCGGTTCGATGCGGGGGTACCCCGTACCGTACTGTACGCTCCGTAGATTACCGGTACCGATCATACCGGTATTTCGACTTGGGCAGCAGCATAACATACGGTGGATGTACGAGTAGGAAGTAGGTACGGTACTCTGTATACCTAACTGTATTTGAATACTAGAACTGGGGGCGAGCCTCCGAATTGCCACAGCACCGAGTCTTTTGGAATAACTTATCTACTACCGGTAGACGAGGACAAGGACTCCAGACATCGGTCTACGGAAGCAAAACGTGCTAGAAGTCGGTACAGGGTACAAGTATCGTCGTAAGATTTCACTTTCATACTTTCATACCTGAGGCCAGAGTGTGACAAGGACAAGACCTTGGAGCCTTTTACGGAGTACTCCGTACATCGTACTTCGTACTTGAATAGTTAGGCGTCTTCCCCTTGTCTCTTCAACCTCAACCCCAGGCTAAGGCTGGAGGATGAGGATGGGACAGGCAAATGAGGACGCCCGATTAGTCACTTCGTTGCGATCTGTAATCGTGCCCCCTGAGAAAGCCCCGCTACAGTAAAATCTAGCCTTACTTCGTACTTCACCGATTCAGGAACTTCAATTAGCTAACCACCATGCTCTTCCAGCGAATGCAACCTCGGACTCCAATTCGAAACCTACCCTTCTTGTCACCATACTACCACTTTCGAATTTCCTTCGCAGTCCATGCCTCCATGGACGAGAATAAGGACCGTTCGAGCAGTGTATCGCCATGGAGTATCGTGCTTGATATATCAAGTCATCGTTGCATCTATTGCTTGCCTTCACTTGGCTCATGTGGTTCAGCACATTAATGTGTGGGCTTCTTGCAATGGGAGAGGTATTGTAGTATTGATTGAAGAACTCACGAAATTAGTCAACTCCATGCTAAACATTGAAGCCAATTGTGTAGAGCCCTGTTTGGTGAAAGGTGACGTGGAGCTCAAGATGATTGTATTGCTTGAGGATCGAAGGTGGACAGAAGCCCTGGCTGTAGACAAAGTATGTGGTGGTTGCACTGGTTGGGAGTGAACCACGACGACGTTTGGGCACATCTTTCAACACGATCAGTAGGCTGGAAAATCTTCCAGCAAGTTGCGGCATCTGTTCTCTGAGCTTGGCTTCGAAATTTGATGCAGGATGGACTCTCTGGGGATAGCTTCTGCAAACTGAATCGCGCCTTAGGTATGTACCGCGTTGTCCGGGACTAACGCCCCCAGCGTTGTCATTATCAGAAGAAACTTATGTCAAAGCTCATAGAGTATCTTGTTTGCGCCCTGCTATAGGCTATGGCTAATTGGATATAGGATTTCGCTGCTATCGAATGCGGGGGGTTTCCAGGAGAAGCGATTGAAGACTTGACACGCGGGGTAAGCCTATTCTCGTACCAAAATCTTTTCATCTTCTACAGGAGTCAGGGAGCTGTTTTGCGAGCCCATATAGCGGTTTTTGGGATAGCTCCTAGGCCCCGCGACTTTCTCCAGACTTTCAATACTTTACAGTGCTAATTCATGCGGACAGTTCCGGTGCCGTCATGTCTTAGTCTGCAAATCGAACAGGTCAGGGCTGTTAGTATCGAGACGCGTTATCGCCAACTACCTATGCTGCCAATTTTAGACGCATCTTCGGTCATCACAAGGGTATCGTTTTGATTCTATCGTTACCCGTGAGAAAAACGTGGGTTGCACAACTTACCTACTGGGCAAGGTTCCGCACCTTTGTACATGGCAAGACTGTCTCGAATCGGTGCAGACTAAAGGCCACACAAAGCATGCCCTAAGTAGTATACCAACGAGTTTCAACATACATGCTCCATTTCACTAGCTTGAACCTACTTAAACATCCCCGTTGATAAGTATTACAATCAGCAATATCAACAACTTTTCGAATATTCTAAGCTCGGCTACCTCTCTACAGTCTTGCAGTAAACCAGCAGTGGATCTTTTACCCAGGTCATCTTCCACAGACTCTTCTCAAGCCAGTCTAATCCAATACTCTCGTCCAGCTCGAAGTCAAAACTCCAGAATAACTTGGACATGATGAGACGCATCTCACTCTGTGCTAAAGTCTATACGATGGAATGATACACGTCAGTCTGCGTTTCCATCCTAAGAGTGTCCAAGTCAAGGCCTATAAGGGGCCAAACGTACCTTTCCTAGACAGTTTCTTGCCCCCGTGCTGAAAGGTTGGAAAGCATCTTTCTTGTCTGACGCAAACCGCTCATCGCCAAGCCATCGCTCTGGTCTAAAGCTATCCGGCTCTGCAAAGTTTCGGGCAGAGCGATTATTCGGATACTGGGAAACCTGAACTCCAGTTCCCTCTGCGATAAAGCAGTTGCTGATCAATTCTCCGCCCTTCCCCACTCGACGGCCAAAGCCAACGGCTGTAGGAGCATAGAGACGCAGTGCCTCGAAAATGACGGCGGAAACATAGGGCATGTCATTTGTTTGGGTAGGGGTGATATCCTCGTACCGAGTGAAGCGACCTCGGACTTCCTCTTTCAGCTTTTCCATATATTCTGGGTGCTGGCATAAGAGGAAGATGGAGGCAGAGAGTGCATGTGCAGTAGTGTCTGTTCCTGCAGTAAGGAAAAGACCAGAGTCTACGTGAAGCTCCTCGTCGGTAACCCACGTTTCTTTTTTGCCCGATGCAACAGAATTCTCCTTGTCAGATTTATCTTGCCTAACAACGAAGGAAAGGAAATCTTTTTTGCCATCTGAGGGACCCCGAGCGACTCGTGCCCAGGTCTGTGCATTTAGCCACTTGTCGTGGTCAATCCACTCCTGGATCTGCTTCTTGTCGATGAGGTACCCAGTAAGGTGTTTAATGATGGGCCAGCACCATAGCACGTAGAGGAAACGGAAGGCTTTCATACCGTTCTGAATCATGACTGCGTTCTTGTGCGTGGCTCTGTTGCCGAGGCAGCCTAGTGGTTGACCATAGATGAGGGTCGAGACGATGTCGAACCTGAAGATAACATGAGCATTAGGCAAATCTGTCGAGGAATCGTGCTCAGACTTACATAGTCCAACTGAGGTAACTGGATAGGTCCACGACACCCTTCCCATCTTCCTTCAGTTGCTCGACCAGCTGATCTGATACCGACTGAACAGTACTGAACTGCTGTGCAAGACACTTGTCGCTAAATGAGTGCGCCCACGCTCTTCGCCTGCGATGATGAGGCTCATCAGGCTCAAACAGCAAACTCTGCACGCCCTCAATTGGTGGTGCATACCACGCGGGGTCCTTTTCCAGAGTGGGGTGGCCTCTCAAGCGCCCTGTGCGATGACCATAGATTTCTGTCCAGGATGTATCCCCAGAGATGAAGGATACTTCGGAAACGGAGTAGCGGACAACATCGCCGTATTTTTCATGGAGCTTCCGGAGGTAAAAGGGCGCTGTACCATCGATGTGGTGAAATATATAAGGGAGACGCGAGATGGCGTTGAGTTTAGGACCGGGGATGCTATGAAGAGGATGTATGAAGGCGTTATAGATGGCTTGGGAGAAAAAGAAGAGTATAGTCTACACAGAAAGTAAGATGATGAGAATAATCATGGTGTTTCAAGCTGGGTGAGGTGACTTACAGCAGCAAGGAGTAGCAGCACAGTCTCACCTACTGCAGGCAGAGACAGTTTGTGCAACAACTCGGTGTCCATTATGCCTTTAAGACGAGGCGACAAACGTCCCTCTACAGCTGAATCAAGCCAAGAACGCGACATTGTTATTGTGCTGGAATAGAACGCTGCGAGAACGTCCAAACTATCAAGAATCGATCACCCTGGAGGTATAAAGAGAGGAAAACAGATATGGGTAGGAACAAAACAGTTCGAGGGGGGGTGCCCGTCACAGTACCTAGATGCAAGTACGGCAGACCTCGCTCGATATCTTATCTAACCAATGAGCGCCCGCTTTTCCTTCCTAGAGCTCGGGATCCAAAGGCTGCGGCTCATCGGCGTCTGATCATAACGTTTGATCGGCTCGCATGTAGTAATCCTAAAGGAAACGGATTAGGATGGGAGAGCGGAACCCTCTATAACAAAGGATGGAAGCTAGCGCAGGGGGGCGCTTAGGTGCCTGGCTACTATTACTCGTACTACCCCGCTGTCCTATGAGCTGCGGCTAGGAGTCTTACAACACTTACGTACAGGAGGAGGAAGTCTAAAGTCGGTATGTAAATTTAGGTCAGACGGACGTCCTCCTCAGCTAAAGTATTACATGCATACGGAGGTACTCCGTACCGGTATATTTAGTTATCTTAGTGGTTCATCTCCCTAGCTGCCGATCATCGAATAAGAATAGTCGATCCTTCCTTCTTTGCTTATTTCGCTTACTCGCTCTGCGCTTCTAATGAGGCTAAGCAAACTTCCCAGCCTGCAATTTGTATACTAAAGTTGTTTTCATACTTATTTTATAGCGCTTCCTTAATGAAAAGCGTTATTAAATAATGCTCTTTAGATCTCAGCTGGAGATACTCGCATAGTTTTTTTTAAAGTCGAATAGTAGAGACTGTTTAGTATAGAAAAGATAGATCCTATATTTATAACAAGTTCTTTACTCTAGTATAAATCCGTAAAATACTAAGAAATATAATAACTAAAGTAATCTTAACTCTTATATAATTTCCTAAGCGTCTCCATAATTAGCATATAAAATATACACGTTACTGTAGCCACACAGGCCAAATTTGGGCTAGATAAGCATTCTACGTTACCTTTAATTACCCCTAACTATTTATGCTCTACTTGGCGCTAAGCCGCGCGCGCCCTTTCCCCTTTAGACTATTCTTCTCTTATTTAGATATCGTGACTCCTAGAAATAGTATAACTTCGTCTATTTCATAATTAGGGTAGTCTTAATATTACTGATATATAAGAGAGTAATAATCTACTACTAACTCCCTTAAAATCTACTATATTAAGATTCTCTAGAATTAGTAGAATTACTTTAATATTTAAGCCTATACTTTAACTCTCTAAGATTAAAAGACACTTCGTAATTTCAACCTTAACCCCCGGCTTTTATAACTCCCTAATACTATTTGATATTTGTTGCTATGAGCGCTCTTGTTCCTATATCTGCTTACTGCTTAGATATTAGTATGCTTTCTAGTTATGCCTAAGGTAATATATTTCCCGTTTATGTTAGGGGCTAGTACCTGGTATTACTTATACTCCACGGTACCAGCTTCATGTGCACTTTAGTAATAAAGCAACTAGAACGCGTACCGGGTTCTTTCGCTACCTGATACGCCTAGGATTAGCTGTGGAGACGCCTGCGAAGGTACGTAGGAGTTAAAGCGAGACTTCATATTACAGCCTTATATTTTACTAACTCCAGACTCCCTACGTAAGATAGGTAGTACGGCGTATAAAAAGTCACTAATGCGAGATAAAGAACAGGATCAGATTCCTCAGCCCGTGCCCACCTCGCGGAGCATCCGTACCATACACTGGTTCATGAACGTCTATTATAAGATTCCTTTAGATGTGCCTCACCGAGCCAATGCATTGGGACTTGTCGCATATCAAGCCGGGCAGGCCTCAGGATACAGGGTTTGTTCCGAGCTCCTTGCGCCCCAGACGGAGCTTACTAACTTGTAGGTGTTTGCAATGATACCGGTTTGACCAGCTGGCAGGAGCCGTGATAGCCCGCCAATTGGTTGAGTGCAGAGGCTGTGGAAAGTATATAAGTCCTACACCCAAACGAGTCGTTCTTTTGGTCCGTTCCTCGAGGTAAAAACGCTTTCGGTTTATGGTTTATACTTTCTAAATAGTAGCATAGCCAATCGATCCGATACCATGGATAATTCTTCGTCTACTCTCTTGGCATTGTCCCTCAAAGGAGCTCCTGTTGCTGTTCATCCGACCGTTTCCAAGACCTTTCAAGCTATCGAGTACTTTGCTGGTCTCAGCATTTGGCAGTTTGTGCAAGCTGGACTTGGACTTGCCCTCCTCGTTGTTATTACAGCTTCTCTTACCACAAAGTCCACGATTCCCGATGGTGTCTCATATCCATGGTATGTCTTGTCAGTCTTAGGAGACAACAAACATTACCTGCTAACACTAATCATAGGGTTGATGGAAAGTCCAAACAGCTATTTGCTGAATGGCGGGTGACGAAGCTCCATGCTCTCAAGAGTGTTCGAAAGTGGCTTTCTCAAGGTTCGACAATGGTCAGTCATTCCCTATTTATCCCCCTCATTCAGATGTGCAAGGCTCTAACCAAATGCAAATACAGCTTGAAGCGGGGAAAAGCTACGCCCTCCCGGATTTCTACGGCCGGAGACCATATATCATCGTGCCTTATAGTAAAACCAAGCTATTTATCGATAGACCTGACAACGCTACCAGCCTTCGAGAAGCCGCCAACGATATTGTTGTCTCAGCTTATAGTTTCCCGGACACCAAGATCTTCCAGGATCACTATGGCGCCCAAATCATGTACCGTGCCCTCCCACGACACTTGCCACGTCTCGTAGGTGAGATCTGGGATGAAGTCAAGTATATCTGCAAAAAAGACATGGGATCAGTCCCTGGTGAATGGAGGGATTTCAACACGTATAACAGGTCTTTTGATATGATAGTATCCCTCGCCAGCCGAATGCTTCTTGGTGCTCCTCTCTGTCGGAACGAAGACTTTCTGTCTAACGTGAGGGAGTTTTCTCTTGACGTCTTTCGGTGCATGGCGCTGGATGTGCTCTTGCCTACTGGCTTGTCTAGCATTTTAGGCTCATTCTTCGTATCGCTACCCAACAAGTGGCATGTGAGCCGCATTCATAAACACACCCTGCCCTTCATCAAACAACGCTTGGATGACTTGGCCTATAATGCTCGCAATCCCGAGAACAAGCGCGCCGTTGACGACGATTATATCTCATGGCACATTCAGTTTGCGCAAAAAGAGGGGAATCCAGCAGCATTAGATCCTTACTATATTGCCTCTTCTATGTTATCGATGCAATTTGCTACAGCATCTAGCACACGCTATGTGCTCACCAATCTGCTCCTTGATATCTTTTCTACCAACCCTGAAGAGGGTATTGTCGAGGGTCTTCGCGAAGAAATGGAGCGTGTCTATAACGCGCATGGCCGCACCTGGACCAAGTCAGCTCTCAGTCAACTCTACAGGACCGACTCGACTATCAAAGAATCTCTTCGCTATTCTGGCTTGATGGCTCACGGCTCGTGGCGCAAGGTTACTGCCAAGAAGGGTCTTGTGGACCAAGAGTCAGGTCTAAAGATTCCTTTTGGTGCCATGATTGGCCTGGACTTCTGGACTCGTCATCATGATCCTGCAGTTTACCCTCAGCCGGACAAGTATGATGCGTTCCGATTCTCGCGTCAGCGCGAGGAGTATATTGCTCAACATCCACGTGATGATGAGAATTCAGCAGATTATCTGAAGCTGAAATCTTTGGATTGCACGTATACTGGCAGTGATGACTTCCTAGTGTTTGGTTTGGGCAAGTACGCCTGGTAAGTCGTTGTCACTTTGTTCAGTCTATATCTTCTTTAGCTAACAAAGACCTTAGCCCGGGACGTTTCTTCCTCACCATGGAGCTAAAGTTGCTTCTGTCCTATATGATCATGAACTACGACGTGGAACTTCTCAAGGAGCGGCCAACCAACTATTGGATTGGGGGACTCATTCTGCCTAAGCGAAATACAAACATCAGGGTTCGCAGAAGGGAGACTGCTTCAGGAGAATAGGATGTACTGTAGAAAAGAATAGAGCGATGTGTCCAATCGGATGAACTCTGACACATGCTTCTAGCGGTAGCCAGCTAGTAAGAAATGAATCAATTTTATACTCCGTAAATTTACATACGCGATCATTAGGTAATTCTTTGTCGATCCCGATTCGCTTGTGACCCTTCTTTCACTCGCTTGTAAGCGAAGAATGCTAAGAATTGCGACACAATATAAGGGGGCCTAAGAGTATTAAAAGAAGTTTATCTATCTAAGTAGGAGGGAATAGAAGAAGGCCGCGGGGAAGGTGCTAGCGACTTTAGGGGGTAGGTAGATGAAGTACGATTACGGCCTATAGAGAAGAAGTATGCTATAGTGGGAGTATACTATAGTGAGAGAGGAAGAACACGTGTGTAATAACGCTCCTACTACTAAGGCATTGGTACATTTATATTCCTCGTATTTCTGAGCTAATTACTTCGCAGATTTGTTCTTCCGCTCTAATCGCTGGTCCCGGCACATTCAATTAGTAGCGCCTTTTTAATTAGTCGTAGTAACCAAAAGAGGCCGTGCTCGAACTTCCTTACTCATATAGGCTAGCATGCCTTGATAGGCCTTACTCCTACAGTAGGATTCTACGTTTTGTAGAGAATCCCCACCAAATAACATTTATTTAGGGGGGAAGAGTACCTTCGTATGCACAGACAGTTTTTGTATACAGTAGGAAAAGAGCGACTAATCAAGTGTGCAGGGGAGGGACCACCGATTACTATAAATGTACAATTTTCGGGTTTCTAGTCTAATCAGATCCTTCCTCCCGTAGCGTCCGTTTTGTCCGCGTACCCCTAGCGTGTACACCAAATCTGCCTTACGCGTGGGTAAGAAGTGTTACACACACTGGCACTGGCAGTTAGGGAGGGATCCTACTTAGTAGATTTCGTAATCGAGAGCATTTTGCGCTTCATACTACGTAAACCCTTCATTATTTTTAAAAATCGTATTTTTAGCTCTCAGATAAGCTTGAAAGTGAACTTCTGCTTAATCGTCGGCGCTCTCTAAGCGAGGCATTGTTCGTTGCGATGATTAGTAGGTTATATTCACGCGGATGCGAGCGAAGAAGGAAGAGCCGAATATTATACTCTGCACTACTTAAGAAGCTTAGATTTGATGGTTACAGGGGCTCCTAACAAGCCTAAACTCACTTTAAAGATCGATTTATTTTATACTTTTAAGGATCCATACTAGAGTAAAGAGCTAGTTACGCCTACAGGATTTTAGATATCAATACTAAGTTGTGGATTTAGAACGGGGCTGTCAGACTTAAAAATGCGAGTATCATCTCAACGTAACTACCTGCTGTACTAACAAGGCGAGGAAAAGTCGCTACTTACTTCGCATGAGTGTAAAATCGAGCAACCTCTGTACAAGGGGTTGAAGGCGCTAATGATCCTGGCTTCTGACAACATGTTTATAACTGGCAGTTATTATCGACGAAAAACATGAGCTTATATTTCTTGTTCTCCTTTACCTTTTGACTACCTTCAACTAAATCTTTGGCGTTGCCTTGCCTGTCGGCTCACTCCTTCATATCGTAACGCGTAGAAGGAATTAGTCTGCTATCATGGGCCCTCTTGTCCTTCTAGCAGGGGTTTTGGGCTTGACTGCGTACAGCGGGAAGAGATATATTGGTGATTCATGCCGGGTGAGGACCAACTTTCTCAAGATGTTTTCACGTACCTGTCTCTTTACCCAATGCTGTTAGGCTAACACTTATGCGCAAAAAGAATGCTCCAGCGTATATCCCTTTCCCCCAAAAAGGTTCCATTCCCAACAGCCAAAGCCTGAACAGCTCTTCGTTTATCGGCTCAGCTGTAGAGGCGACATTACTGGAACCCCAGTTCCCCTTGTACCCCAAGGCATCTCTCATGCACGGAGATGGGGGCAATGCGGGTGATACCGACTGGCCCGGGCCCTTGGGCGTCAACTCTACTATTTCGAGCGCGACAAATACGATCAATATAATGATGTGGGGTTCGGACGGAAGTCTGACCGCCGGCTACGCAAACGCTTCTGCCGGCCTCCCTCCGCCTCGCGGCATCGTTGCCGTGGATCCATCTACATTTCAGATAAATGCAGCATGGTACCCGCCGGGCAACGAGACGCTGGGCCTCGCGTACATGGAATACATGCAAGAGACCAACGACATCCTACTCAGCACTAAAGAGGGGCACATATACGTTGTGCACCGCGATCAGTGTAATGGCAACCCGTACTTTACTACGATCCGGACTCTTGATCTGACCGGCGTGATGCAGCCGTGGGAGTTGATGCTTAACACAATGTATGACACGGCAGGTAACATATGGTTTACTACGGGCGGAATCATTGGTGGTGGCGACCCAGCACAAAACTCGACGACGTACGGCTATGTGACGCCAAACGGCTCTGTAATCAAGAGACGGGTCAAGGACCAGATGAACGAGAACGGTATCGCCGTGAGCGGCATGTCTGTCTACATGGCGACTGGTCCTTCTGGGGCCGCTAATACAACTAACGCGACGGGATACATGTGGGCAATGGAGGCAAAAGGATCCAGTGACCTCAACATCCTGTGGAAGGTCCCATACAATGCTGGCGCTGGTGGCAAGCCTGGCGAGATAGCCCGCGGGACTGGTGCTACACCTGTTCTGCTGAACGACAAGTTCGTGGTTATCACCGATAACGCTGACCCGCAGGTCAGCTTGAACGTCTATCATCAACAGGTACAGGAATCGGAGGAGGAGCAGCTCGTATGCCAAGTGCCCTTGTTCCAACCCGGCAAGAGTAATAACGACAACGCAGCCCTGGCGCACTTTGATGGAGACACATTTGGAGTCATGATACAGAACAACTACAATGCACCACCGGTGCGTCTCTCCAATCCAGGAGTCAAGTTTGAGATAAATGGCGTGTGGAGCGACATGAGTGGGATGGCTGGAGGAATGTCGCGCATCGACGTGACCCCTGACGGCAAGTGCGAGATGCGGTGGACATCGGACCTGGCGGTCAAGGCAGTATCTATCCTGTCTACTACGACTGGGCTGTTATATAGCTCCGTGCAAGACACTGAGCGCTCGCCCTCTGGAGAGTACATCTGGTATCTCTCGGCCGTTGACTGGTCGACCGGAAAGACTGTCTTCAAGGTGAGGACCGGGACTGGAGGTACATTCAACGATAATTGGAGTGAAGGTACCTTGGGTCCTGATGGCACGTTTTACCAATCCGTTTTGGCGGGGGTTGTTGGGGTTAAAGATGGAAGATAGGGAATTGTGAACTCTGGACTAAGGGTTGTCTTAGGTTTGTAGCAAATTCTACTTTTGCGTCATATATAATCTCTCAATATGACCCTGCACTTAACTTATCGCAAAGCTTATATGTTTGTAGAAAACAATCAGCGGCTTCTAGCTTTGATTACTATTGTGATCATCCTGAAGATTGAAGTCATTGTCAGAGAAGTCGGCATCTGCATGGAAATAATCTGTTTCATGTAGATTTCGAGGGTGCTGTTACGCAGGTCCTACTGAACTAACACACGCTACTCACTCAGCAGGCTTTATACAGTAATTGAGCAAGAATTTTAGAACGGTACTCCATACACAGTAATGATATACGGACGAATGATATATTGGTAACAACTCATTTTATACACTATATGTTCCTCTGTGTACTCAAGCCTTCGCGTTCAACATGCTCAATATGCTTCCAGGCGAAGATGAGATGATTCGTGGATCAACAAACCACACGCATCCAGCAGCAACCCCACCTCCGATCAAACCAACGACCCACGGCTTCAGGGCTCTCCAAGTTTCGTTCAGCACTTTGTTCATAGCCTGTTGCTGATTTTCCCTAAGCGCCACTGCTTCATTTATGCGCGGAAACTCAACACCTGGCACCGGTTTATCCAAGAATTCGCACAACGGCTCCCACCCCTCGCCCAGCTGGTAGACCAACTTGCGCTCCGGCGGGACCAGCTCATCAATCCTCTTAAAGTACTCGTCGTAAACGGCCTCGGCATTCGTGTCGAACTCATCCATCGAGTAGGACCGGAAGAAGCCCTGCACCATCTTCACCATGGCGTGACCACCTCGGCGCCCCATCACAAGTGAGGCCAGGTTGATCACGACGCGGAGCTTCACGCTGTTGAGATGGACGACGATTCCGTTTCTGAAACTCGGCCACCACTTGTCGAAATCCCGGCGGCAGATCACCACCTTGGCCTCTGGATAGGCAGCAATCAGCTGCTCGGCAAACGCAGATCCCATTTCCGTGATGGCGCCGTATTTGCCGTAGATCTGGTCCCATTCCGCGCGTGTGAAGGGCGGGCGCTTTTTCTTGCCTGTTTTGGGGTCTGGCCAGGTGCCGTCGGCTGCAGCCTCGAACAGCTTCCATTGCTCTGGATCAGACATGTCCAGCGCATGGTGCGGTCGTAAGCCCAGGATATTGTATGCAACGGCCATAGAGGCCGTACCCATCCTCCATAGGCCGACAGAGATTACCTGAGGAGGCCCACTGACATCGCTCTCGGGGATGGTAGCGAGCTTGATGGGTGCAGACTCGACCATTCTTCTTTGCCGTGAGATTATTGGTGTGTTCTGCGAAGTGATGACTTGATGATACTTCTGAGCTTAGCACGCTAGGATAGAGTGACCTAAAAGTAAAACGACAATCCGTTAGCCTTCTGATAAAAAGATTGAAATAGTCGTAGATTGGGACATACATTGTGGGTTAAATAAGGTAACCGTTCAATATTCTACATGATGCAAGAAGCTCGCCCTCTGTTTCATGGTTCTATCATTGACTGGTGCCCCTGAACGAAAGGGAATCCTAGAGGCGTAGATGACACTCGAGTTACTCCGCTTTATCACCTCAAGTTCTACTTTATTCTAGGCCAGACTCTTCCGCCAAGGAATCTGTAGCAGGGGGGTTAAGAATAGTGGAGGTCAGGAGGTTAGGAAATAGCATCTTCGTCCCAGGCGTAATTATTACGCTAAGAATTCTATAGCAGGAGGGTAAAGAACAGTGGTAAACGCCAAGACCCCCTTACCCTAGTCTTTTTGGCGTAACAATTACGCCTGGGACGAAGTATATCATTCTCTTATAGAAGTATATTTGCACCGACACTAATAATAATACTTATAATTAGCAGTATACTTAATACTTACCCAAAGACAAGGGCATGGGGGCCTTGCTTTGTGCGTTTACTACCTTTCACCCCCCTTGCTATAGATTTCGTAGCGGGATTATTTGCCTGCGACGAAGTATCAATTTTCTAAAGGTCTTTGTACGAGACTTGGCGCCAAGCTAACTTACGCTAGCGCTACTGTAGTAGTGTGGGGTGAGTAGTGCGAACTCTAAAATTAGGTTTCACTTGCCACTTGGAACGAGCGTCTCTCTTACTAACGAGCTAGTACTACTAGTGTACGCGGAGTACCCTCTGTAAGCGAGTATCAGTTATCTACAAAGTACTTCGTATTTAGATACTATTACTTTCTGTAGGAATATACCTATCCTGGCGTTAAGGATTCTTACGTGCTTATGTGTGGAGCTGCAGGACCCCTAGAAAGCTAATAGTGAGTCCAAAAAACTAGCTTAGGGGTCCTCTAAAAGTGATTTGAGGGAATATGTCTTAGTGCTTTGCCGTAGAGGTGCATCTATAGGATAGTACATCGTGGCTGCTTTCATCTTCGCATGTAACAGCCACGTAAGTTACGTCTATAAATATATCCTCCGTACCATTTGGAAAGGCTAGACTTGCTAACTATACGGAGTGACGCTAGTTCAGCTTGCAGTTTTAAGGATCTATCTGTTTACGTCAAGTAGTGGATTTGTAGCGGCGCTATCAGACTTGGAAACAGAATGCGAGGAACCCTGGATGCTGAGGATTCCTAATCACCTGAATCTTTAGTAAGCTTACGCTGCAAGCCGTACTATACAGCCCCCATATGCTTGGTACTTTTATCATTTCCTGATCTAATTCTCGTAGCGAGAGTGGAAAATGAAATGCTCTGAAGTCCAAGCTATTTTGAGGTTGCACCAGTTGCGTACGTATAAGCAGTGAAGAGGAGAGGGAACACATACACCAAGTGATAAAAAGGAAAGAAAGAAAGGGATCCCATCTAGTACAATAGTGAGCATGGAACACACCGAGATCGCTCGATGGGTTAGCAGCCTCTCCAACAGAAGAGATGCAACGACGCTCGTTTGCGGCCTCATCATCGTCGTCCTCGTTTTCTGGCTCGGTACCCGCCAGCTCAGCCAGTATCCCTTGATCAATCCCCGAGGCACCTTTGAGCTCACCCAGGGCAAAGTCAAGCAACATTTCGTGCGCAATGGGCGCCAGCTTCTGGAAAGGGGGCTGGAGAAATACCATGGCAGGCCGTTTAGGATCATGACTGATCATGGGATGATGACTGTCGTGCATCCCAAGTATACTGAAGAGCTTCGAAATATTTCAGAGTTGAATCATGGGAGAGCGATTGCCAAGGTCAGTCAGCCCGTCCGTTGGTCATGTATGACTTTCACTTCTATTACGCATAGTGGCTTGGAGCTTGTCCATGTAGTCGGTTCTGCTTGGTACTACAAATCATATGTATACTATATATCTCTTAACTCGTTCAACATAGTTTGTCAATTCGGACTTGCCAGGCTTTGATCCATTCCATACATTCGGCTACGGGGGCGACATCATCCAGGATGTGATCAAGCTCAGGGTGACTCCAGCACTTGGTACAGTCAAACCCTTCTAATAAGAATGCAAGATGATTGATTAAAAAAATAGGAACCCTCACACAAGCACTCTCGGAGGAAACTTCCCTCATGCTCAAGGACTCATGGACAGACAGCAAAGGTGAACAACCCCTCTCTGATAGGATTTGGAGCTTGGCAGCTTACACCACCTGGTTTGAACAGAATGGCACCGAATGCACGTACACTCTGTGCTCCTCAAAGACGTTGCTCGAGTATCCTCTCGCGTATTTCTAGGCGACAAGTTATGTCGTGACCCTGAGCTCCTTCGCATCACCACCTCGTACACGCACGCTCTCACCATGACCGTTGGCAAGCTCAACGGATGGCCTGCTCCCCTTCGACCCATCGTCCAAAGATTTCTGCCACATACCCGTGAGCTGCAACAGGCCGTCAAGGACGCCCGTACGCTCATCGGGGGGCTTGTCAAGGAACGAGAGGCCTTGAAAGCCAAGGGAGAGACGCCAGAGTATGCTGACATCCTGGAATGGTTGCCGCAGATTGCCAAAGGCCGTACGTATGATCCTGCGCTGGTGCAGCTTGCGCTTTCGTTTGTGGCTATTCATACCACGGCGGATGTGGTAGGACAGTTGCTGTTTGATCTCATAGAGCATCCTGAATATATCCAGCCGCTTCGCGACGAGATTATCACAGTGCTAAAGGAGGGTGGCTGGAAGAAGAATTCTCTTTACAACATGAAACTGTTAGATAGTGTCCTGAAGGAGTCTTTGCGAATCAGGCCCATCAATCAAAGTAAGCCTGAATCAATCAATCAATCAATCCGTGCTATGCATCATTTCAAGGAAAGACACGGAAGCACTAATCTGCCATGATCACATAGCCAGCATTCAAAGAATCGCCGAGGTGCCCATCACTCTCTCCGACGGGACCAAGCTCAGCCGCAACACGCTCTCCATCGTTCCCCTAGTCCGGCACTGGGACGCCGAATACTACTCAGACCCAGATACCTTTGACGGGTATAGATTCTATCGGCTTCGTCAGGAACGAGGCAAGGAGAATCTGTCGCAGTTTGTCTCAACCAGTCCAGATTATCTCAGCTTTGGACACGGTCTGCACGCCTGTCCCGGTCGGTTCTTCGCTTCCAATGAGATTAAAATCATCATGTGCCATGTGCTGCTCAAGTATGAGTGGAGGTTGTTGGAGGGTGCGAAGCCTCCGCAGGTTTTGAAGCATGGGTTCAGTCTGGTGGCGGATCCTTTTAGTAGTCTTGAGATTCGGAGGAGACAGGAGGAGATTGTGATTGATAATTTGTGATGCGTCCCTTTACTTGAGCGGGAGTGAGGGAAGGATAAGGAGGGTCATGTCATTCTGACTAGACTGTAGTGTGGCGATCCAACGTCTAGTAGCGTAGAGCATCAGGAGTACATTACGGAGTAGAGCTTTCTCGCTTAATACTTTCCCGACCTCACCTCACTTCCCTTAGCTTAGCGTGACAGATTGACAATCCGACACGGCGAATGCGGATTGTTCCAAGAAGGCCAGTGGACTTTGGATATGTTGTGGAATACCATGTCTTATTTATTCCATATTTACAAGTACAGTGCTTCCAAACGATGCGGCATGCAGGAGTTATGTAACTGGATTCATTCAACTTGGATATCAATAAGGACAAAGCACTCCTATATACAAAACACCATTACCCAACCCTCCAAACTCCCACAGGTAAACAAGTAAACACAGTTCTTTATCACATCATGAACGTCCACCCCTCTTCCTCTTAGGAGCTGGGGTACCATTCGCAGCCATTCCAAGCGCAATTTTGCTTTTCATCTTCGGCGGCACGGAGCTCTTCTTCTTCTCCTCGCTCGTCGTTGTCTCTTTTCCCTTTTCTGGTTCTGCTACTGTTGGCAGTTTATCCACAGCAGCAACCACCTTCTTCCCATCCGCCGTTTGGTATTGCGCTAATTCCTCTGCCCATACGACGTTCTTCCCTCTCTTCCCCCTACTCTGCTTCTTCTCATTTTCATCAAAGACCTCTTTCAATGCACGTTGTCTGGAAGCGGGGTCATCTTTCTCTTCTGCCTTCTTGACTAGGACATCTGCAGGGACAAGGGCGCCGCCTTTGTTCTTGCGTGTGTTGAGGCGAGTCAGTGCTGCGAGTTCTTTCTCCTTGGATCTTTGTTGAACAGCAATGGTGTTGTCGCCGCCTTCTTGGCCGAGCCTTCGGACTGGAATGAAGCTAGGAGCTGCGAGGGGTGTCTTGACAGGTAGTCTAGTTCTGCCACTGCGTCTGATGGATCTTGGCTCGGTGATATCTTCCTCTGATGTATGCCCATTTTGTTTCCGGCGTTTGGCTGGTGATTCTGTTGGAACACTCACGTCAAACTCGTCTTTTTCTTTGGGAGAAGATGGAGATAGGTTTGTGTCGTCTGCGTCTGCATTGTCGAGAGGTATTCTAAGAGGTGAGTGGGGCAGTGAACGTTTTCTCTTGGGAGTTGCTGTTTCGGCCTTGGCTGCTTTATTTGCTTTGACTCGCGTGAGGAAGCTTCGGAGCAATTCCGTATCAGCATGGTCGTATGTGGCCGATGGGGCATTCTCTGAAATCGCTTCAACTAGTTCCGTCGTTGTCGGATCCGGGGTACTAGTTTCGGGAAGCTCTTCAACAGGTTCATTCGGACTTTGCTCGCGTTGCGCCTCTTGATTCGATAACACGACATCGATTGGTTCGAGAACTTCTAGGGGATCAACCGTAGTACCGCCCGATTCGAGACTGGGTGAGGTGATAATGTTGTCTTCTGGAACATGCAAAGAGAGATCGGATAGCTTGGCGATGTTGCGTTCTGAGTCGGCAATGGGTTCTAATTCGGGCGTATTGTTATCATTGCGAATAGCAGATTCTGATCCGAGCTTCTCGAGAGTCTGCATGGGCTTTTGCGAGACTGTCATATTCGCCTCCTCGGCCAATAAGCCCTGTGCCTCTGGCAATGCACTGTCAGAATCGATTTGTAATTGCGTATTTGATCCAATCATTTGTTGATTTTCGTTCAGTGATATGGTTTCGTCTCCATGGGGGCGAGTTTCATGACCTTCTTCAGGAATGCTTGCACTGTCTTCGACTTGTTCAGGCATCTCATCCTGAGGTAGGGTCGGCACAGCCTCGAATACACGACGGGTTTCCATTTTTGGTGGAGGCGACTGGGTTTGTTTCTTGGGAGAAATCTTCTTTGGTGAAGCAGAGCGATCTGAGCTCAAGACGAGAGTTGGAAGTACCGGTCCTTCAAAGCTAAAACTCTCTTTGGGTTGTGGTAAGCTGGCACGCGAAGGCACTTGTTTCTTGGGATAGGATTTCCTGGGAGATGCCGAGCGTCTTGAAAGTGGCTTTGCGAGATTGTTGACCACGGGCGCTTCTTGGATAGCTGGGTCTTCAGAGTACACCGAGCTGGCTCGCGTTATTCTGGTGCTTCGTCGAGCACCGCGTCGTTGAGGTGTTCGGTTTGTTGATTTCGGAGTGACTGGAATGCTTGAAGGTAAAGATTCGTTAGAACTTGCACGCTCATTCGATTTGAGGACCGAAGGTTCTTGTCCACCTGCTTTCCGTAAAGCGCTCGGCTCTGACCGCTGTGATTCACCCTTTGAATGAACAGAATCGCGCATACCAGACAAGAGCTCCTGTTCTTGTCCCTGTAACTGTTCGAGGCCAGGAACTTGAGGGAGGTGCTCTATCTCTTGCTGTAAACCCCCCGTGCTTGAAGTTGCAAAACTTCTTTCATGTTCTTCAATAGATTGCACCAACTCTTTATCATCTGGTAGATGAGATGAGATTTCCGCGTCGCTCAAGTCTGCTGAGGTATTGACAGGGCTTTCCTCAAAGCTTTTCGATTCCTCCTCATCGAGCAGAGCAAAAGATGATATTTCGGCCTCGCTCAAGTCTGTTGAAGTATTTGCAGCACTAGGGCTTTGCTTTGGTGTTTCTGAATGCTCACCATCGAGGATAGTTGGAGATGAGTAATCAACATCTTTGATGGGTTCGTCTTGAGGATAATTGTATGTAGAAAGTTCTCCACCGGCTGACTCCACATCCTGCATTAGAGACGGACTAGTAGACATAATATTATTCCCCATCAACTCGTCACGAGCAAGCTGAAATGTGTTTTCTTGCTCGCCATCCTCTATTGCCTCAGTTGCCTCTTCCATGACGGCGTTTGGGTCCATGTCCTCGGGCTCTTGTGCTGATACAACTTCCATGGCAGGCTCGAATGTAGGCGTAATTTCACGAGCGACTGGCTCAGGCTGTGGAGAAGCTTGGTGGGCAGCAGTAGCGAATTCTTGAACGAATACTGGCTGGGCAAAATTGACTCCGCCGCTGAAGACCCGAACAGCATTATCAGGTTGAGAGGTCGAAGCTTGCTCGCCTATCTTCTGTTTCTCCAAAGCAAGCGAAACCCTCCTCGAACTCCTCCTCAAAGACTTCCTCCGCCTCGGAATATCCTCCGCATCCTCAGCATCCAGGTCATTGAGCGGGACTTTCTTCGCAGGACTTTGCTTCAGATCAAGCTTCAGAGGACTCTGAATCTTCACGGGACTCATAGTCTGTCGTGTAACCCTCCTCACCGGCTTTCGCGGCGTAATAACACGATCCATATTCGTTCTCTTCCTCGCGGTTCTTTCCCCCTTAACAGGCGACGTAGCACCCTTTGCCGGTGATCCCCTCAAGCCCTTTTCCACTTCATTGACAGCCGTCCACACCGCATCCCCAATATTTGTCTTCTCGCCCAACACCCTCTGCTTCTTCCTCATGCCAGCCCCGCCCCTATCTAACTCCTTCTGGCTCTCTCCAGTATCAATTTCCTTATTCTTGGAGCGCAGGGTTGGGTTATTGGGTTTCTTCCAGATCTTTTGACCTGCCAGACGGGGCGCTGAGGCGGGCACTGGGGCGCGGTGCCATGGTTTTTGGCGGGTGGGAGGCGGTGGGAGGAGAGCGTCTTTGTAGACTGACCTTTTCAAATTATCAGTATTAGATCAGTAAGTAAGAGAGGAGGGCATGGGAAGAGGGTAAAACCATACCAATTTTCTCCCTCAGAATTCGAAGAAAAGTCCCCCAGTGGTGCGCCCTCCATTGTGTCAACACGCGATGCTTAAACAATAAGACTCGGTTCAATCAGAAGAAAATTCTTATGGCGATATCGAAAACTATAGACATGAACTTGAATTAATTGCCGTAAATAGCACCTCTCGAGTTTTGCGCGTCGTATGTAAGGATGTCGAGAACTAAAGTTGTGGTGGGATAGGTACGGTACGGCTTTGTTTACATTCAAGCAAACCGCACGGCCTCCTATTTAACATCCGTCTAGTCCCGAAGCAGCCTAGCTCCAAAACTTTTAAAGCGAAGCATCCACCAACACCAGCAACTCGATACCAAACAGCAATTGATTGCACTACAGTTTTCTCAATCAATTGTCCAGCACAGCACATCATAACCAACAAACAAAATGCCACCAAAGCCAACAACCTCGATGCCTATGCGCCTGCCTCCGCTCCCCAAACTGCGCGTCCGCCGACCGAATCAGAGCGAGGCGAATCCGTGTCTGGCCCTGATGTCTTCCGTGCTCAGTATGTTGCCTTCCCTTCCCCGCATCTTGACCCCTTCTCTTCCTCTTACGAATTGCAAGATCTGAGGGCTGATAAGACAATAGCTTGCTGGGCATCATCCGGGTACAATGTAGCAGGTTGTCAGGCTTTCGAGACGCAATTGAGGACTTGTATGGATACACCGGTACGTTGTTTCCTCGCCCCTGATTCCATCGAAAGATGGGCCCCTGGTTCTCAGAGATTGGAAGGATATTTTTGTATACGTGCTAATATGCGGGACAGAGACCGAAGGGCTTGAAGAAGAATACGATTAACCACCATTTGTCGCGGATGTATCCCAAGATTGTTGGGCCTAGGAAGAGGAAGTGAAGGATCGATTTATGATTATAGAGGACCCAACGTGGGAAGGATAAGAGAAGACGGGCACGGAGCGATGGATGTATATCTAGGAGACAGGAAGGGGATGGGAGGGGAATGTATATTTGACAGATAGAGAAAGATGCTGTACTTTTTTGTAAGGGTTACCCGTTGGCCTCAGCGGCTATGGGTTGGCGTAAAGGAGGGGCATTGCAAATGCTGTACAATACAAAGTGTGTTGAATGACACTCTTGCTACGAATTGTCGTTCTGCTGTCCAGAAACCCATTTTGAGACGGCTGAGATTTGAATCACTAGAACATCAAGACAAACAAGCCGAATATCACGGATCTTCATTCAATTGTCTACCACCATGCCTAACACCACACCTATGTATCACCATCTCCCCACGAAGCCATTGCGTCCCCCCAAATGCTTAATCAAAGTCATCGCACCCCAGAAGCCACGCCTTCCACCCAAATAACAAGGCGCTCAGAAACACCAATCGTCAAGAAGCCAAACCCACCCCTGCGTTGCATATCATGATAAAAGCCATCAATCCATCACTCCCAAAATTTCATCTCAAACGTATCAAGTCATAATGTCCTCTTCCAGTTTCGCTTTCGAAGTTTCAAAATTCGATAATAAATAAAGTCCATGCAAAAATCATTCCAGCAAAGTGCGTTAATGTGTCTATCAATGCAATAGCTTAGTAAGTTGAGTTTAGTAATTCCTTCCCAAAAAGTTCCTTCTAGTTATCCACACCAAGGCAGAAGAGCTCGATCTCGCCGAGCTGGCCGGCGTGGTATTGCGCTTTCTGCGCCTCCCTCCATTCCTGGAAGGCGATTTGAACATCGTCATCTGATTCGATGGTGACAAAGTCGCCGTCTTCGTCGCGGTAGCGTAGTTTCATTGTGCCTCTCGCTATGGCATTGTTGGAGAAACGGCCAACTTTGGCGTCGATGCGGTCGATGAGAGATTGGTATGTGATGTTAAATGCTACTACAAGCGTGACGTAATTGCCGTCGCAATTCACCTTGACTTTCAGCTGCGTCGGCAAGTTGTCATTGTCACCAGACATGGCGCTTCCGAGTGGCGGTGACATGGCCCGACTATCTGCAGCACTGGTGGGCATCCCTATCGAGTTATTCCTAGCGTATTGAGGTGCGCCGTTCGGGTACTGGCCTATTGGCATCCGCTCTCTCTGCGCCCCTGGTGACTGAGTGTTTGATCTTATCGGCATCCCATTCGGAGAAGAGTTCTGGGATCTAGCAATCCCAGAGTCGTACGCTGGGTGCAAATGCGCCGGAATCCCAGGTACTGCCGGCACTTGACTATTCGAGGCGCCGTTGGGTCGTTGCCGGGCTCCTCCCTGACCATTGATGTCAGGAGTACTATAAGACCGACTTCGTTGCGCTGCTGCGCTCGCCTGGGACGATTGTGAGGCCATGGCCGGAAGCGAAGGTCGTTGAGGTGTGCGCCCATTCATCTGGTAAGCGTCCAAAGGAGTTTGGCTTCCTCTCGAAGGGGCGCGTGGCATCGCCGGCGCCGTGTAACGATTTTGATCCTCCCACGTGCCTTGTGGTGTACCTTGACGGGGGAATGGGAACATTGATGAGGCGGTACTTGTCCTCGAGGAAGCAGGCGATTCGGCAACCGGTGAGAAGTAGGAATCACCACCACGTTGGGTTGGTGAGGGCATTGAAGAGTTTGAAGTTTGTACGCTAAGAGGAGGGTTTTGAAAGCCCATTGGAAATCGTGGAGGCGGAGCCCGAGCAATTCCGGCTAGTGATTGACTACTATCCCCCGTGGTTGATCTGGACCGTAAACTTGTGCTAGATGCATTTCGAGGCATCGGTTGGTTGGCATATCCAAAGACTTGCTGGGCGTTTTCGTCCTCGTCTTCTTCGTCTTCCTGCTGCGCGTATGGATTTGGCATGGCTGCTGTCTGGTCTCTCATCCAGGCAAAATCAGTGGGTAGTGCATCAGGACTAATTCCCATTTGCGTCGAGTTGGCGTGTGCGGTTCTTTGGTCGTGAACACCGGCGTACCACTTCTTCATTGTATCTTCATTCGTGAATCGAATAATAAAATTCTCCACCCCAGGATCGCCCTTCCAGAATATCTGGATTGCATACGAGCCTATTAGAGTTAGCCGGGCTTCCTGGAAGGAAGCACAAAACAAACCTTGTTTCGCCTGCGAGACAACATCAGTGACATTGGTCATGAAGATTCGGCCCTTCAGCTGTAGCTTGGCGTTCTTGTTGGGCTCCTTGTTCTTGTTCTTGTCCTTCTTGTCCTTTTGAGTTCCCATAAGCTTGTTTGGGTTCAATTCTTTGCAACACAAAAGGATTCTCTCGAAGAGGTATATAGTATACTGTCGATAGAAGGGGCAACTCGTTAGCAAATTTGAAAGCAAGAAATGGTTCATTGGTCTGGGGGTTAACGCCATTGAACTCGTTGAGATAGATACTAGACTGATGGAATTTTGAAGCTGGTCATAACCCTCATCCTGAGTACCGACAGATATTACTGGCTTTTTTGAAGATTCCCAAAATGAATAATCGGATCTCCTTGCGCCTTGCACCAGGATGCCAAAGCTCCCAGATTTCGAATCAAAGAAAGACGTCAGAGTTTCAAAAGAAATTGGGGCCCTACTTCTTTTTGGACATCGCTCTTCCCCGTGACTACCATAAATTGGCCATGCATGAGGAGATCTCCGAAATGATCGATCTGATGGTTCTTCCAGTCATCCACCCGACTTTCTAAATCTTCTCGTGCTTCTCGCCTCAGCTCCTGGTCAACAGCCTCGTTGGCTTCCCTCAGCACTCGATTCGATGCTTCGATACCGGCTGTTAGATCTGCTTTCATCGTTTCATCGACACCTCCTTTGTCACGCAAGTCCTAGGAAGGTTAACAACAGAACTGATGCGTCAACAGGGGAAAATCACCTTCAAGAGTAAAGGGTACTTGACCAAACGCTGCATTGGCTTGAGAAGAAATCCATCTAGAGTATTGAAGTCCACGACAATAGCATGTTTAGCCTGTGTTAACTTGGAAAAATCCCGCTTAGCAATGGCTGCGGCCTTTCGTTGGTTCGCAATGAATGGCCTATATATATTGAAAGATTCTTCGTAGTTGACAAAGGGTAGGCCCCATTGTTGCTGGTCCTTGGATTGCGAATTTGTGGTTTCGATTTTGATGAGAAATCGACGCTGAAAATCTAAAATGGCGTTGATGTTCAGAAATATTTCGTGGACAACATCCCCCGGGACTACTCCATTCTGCTCAATTTGTTTCTTTAGGTCATGAAGATTCTCGAGATCCTGGACGTATTTCCGTTCTGTATTGACCATTTCTTGAACCACATGGTCTCTGTAACTCATCTTTTCCGAAATAGTCATAGTAGAGGGGTCTGCACTCTCCTCCTCAACAGACAAGAGTTGACCACGTTGTTGAGCAACATCGAGGACAAGGTTGATAACCTGTGTAACCTGATAATTGACTTGTATAAGCATTTTCCTGATATGGTAGATTGGCAGGGAAGTAAAGGGGTAGTGGAGGCTTTGTACGAAGTGTGCAAAGTAAAGCAAGGGATGCTCCCCCAGTAGCCAACAACTGAGGAAATCAACCCACCTTGACGAAACCCGTTGTATCATCTCCAAAGAGATCTGAAAGAGCAAAACACTCCCCCGGCGGCACATGCAACTCGCCCGTTAGACATGCTTCCACGAATTTGAACGTTGCACGCTTCGCTCTCTTTTGTGGCGTTTCTTTCTTCTCGTCAAGATGTAGTGGTATAGGGGGTTGAATCGCGTTATATATGGTCATCAGAGGCGTTCCTTTCCGCAGACACCGCCATAATGATGAGACTGGATCCTCATCCTCCCCCTCATTCTCGTCCTCGGAATCGTGTAGATGGACGTCAAAGCCTGGGACTTGGGTCAGTCGCTGCCTTAGCTGTACGCAGATTTGGTATAGGGATCGGGACGCGTCGGCTCGTTGGTTAATGATATTGTTTGTTGCAACTACTGATCCGCTAGCTGGCGGCGGGACCATGGTAGCGGAGCTCGCGAGAGAGGAGAGGGATGTCGACGAAGAAGAGGTAAATGCGGTAGAGCCTGATAGCTGGGACGATCTCGAGCTGTGGCTCATAGTTTGACTCAAGCCAGACAGGCCGTTGGTATTTCTAATGGGGAAAACGGGCGCGGTGTTTGTCCTGGAGAGCGGTCCATGAGTATGAGCATGAGCCATGTGGATGGCGACGCCGCCAGAGGACATGAACAGGGTAGTTGGATAGACTCCGGTTCCTTCATTAATTAATGAACGGGCGCAACCAGCCAACCCCGCAAAGTGGACAGATTAGGGTCGTGCGAGGGATGTGACAATGCGATACGGCGGATGTTTGCTGAGTCCAGGAGTGGAAGGAGTAGGAGAAGGAAATGTATATGTTATTCGGGATTCGGGGGGCGGAGGAGAAGGTGGTAGTCGAGATGGGAGGAGGTGGAGGTGGTAGGTTAGTTAGTGGTGGTGGTGGTGGTGGTGGTGTGGTTTGGCAGTTGTGGGATGGATGCCGT